>CAIGRL010058718.1:0-20683 GCA_903798325.1 Fraxinus xanthoxyloides | reverse complement strand
TATCATTGTAATCTTTTAGAGTTATTTCCACGTTAAACTAAGTCTAGTGATGGCAAAAAAATCCGCCCCGCCCCACCCCACCCCGAATGGGGCTAAAAGAACTCGCCCCGACGGATTCGTGGGGCGGGGCGGGAAGGGGGTACCTCGCCCCGAAGCGTCCCGTGAAAAATAAAAAAATAATAATTAACTACAAATTTAAAAAAATAATTAATTGGAAATTTCTGAAAAAAAAATATAAACGGGACGGGAAACGGGGTGAGCCCGCGCCCCGAACCCGCCCTACCCTGTCTAAGGCAAGGCGGGACGGGGGTGCCTTACCCTGAACTCGCCTCGTTGCCATCTCTAGTGGTGAGGTACATATGATGAGGAATAGAATAAATTTAAACAAATGAGTTTGGGTAGAGCTCCAGACAATATTGACTCGAGTGACTCCAGTGGTAAGAAGAAGAGCAAGGGTTGACACAAGTCCGGTGGTAAGTGGTGGTGTTATAGCAGTGCTCAGCATGGACACTTTGTGAGGATTATCCCAAGAAGAAGGATAAGTAGAATGGTAAGATGAGAGGTGATGCAAATATGACTAGTAAGGTTGTGTGACCATAGTGAGGTTTATCAAGAGTAAACCTAGTTATTGCATATGCATATGTGTGTAATCATTTCTACGTGTAAGTGATTGCTTAATTAGTTGCATTGTTATATGTTGCATTTTCAATATGTTTGATATGTACATTTGCATGAGTTCAGAGGAATCTAATTACTTGGTGTAATGTGTTTGCATGCATAGTGGGTTGGTATGCATTAACAGTATGTTGTATGTCTATCGGTGATGTGAAGTATTGATGCCTAAGGGTGCATTGGTGATATGCACGAGGGATGTGGAGAGTGACATTTGGATGACTAGTGGAGAAGTGATTAAATGTTTTGAATCTTTTATCTATAAATACCTTGTCCAGGTGGAGTGTGAGTGTAAGACTTCTATCACTTCTATTAGATAGAGATCCATTATCCACTAGGTTGGAAGAAATAGGGTGGTTATACAAGATTATCCCATGGATTTGGAATTATTGTGGTTCACCAGTTAGACATAAATTTAGGGATTAGTCTAATGAGCATCATCAACATGAGATGAGATGTGTTTTTGAGGTGTGAGCGACACAAAATGAGATACGATAAGTGTGGTAAGATTTTTTCGTGTGGTCATTTATGCTTTTGTTGCATATTATTGGCCCCATGATTAATTAACTTGATGTTAATATATTGTTCTGTGTGTACGTGTTTTGAAAAGATCTATATTATTCTATGATATATCTTCATCGCATGTATAATATGCTCTTGATTGATTATTGTGATTACTTGTTCTTACTTGAGTGTTCTTGACCTTAACCTTGGTGAGTACATGGAGCAAGTATGGTATATATTTCGAACTCGAAACACAAGGTAACATTCATGATCCTAATTTTATTGATTACCTTGATTATGTAAGTATTAAATTCGCGTTTTGATTGCTTGTAGGTTGATTGGGAATCGAAGCGGAGATTTTTTGAGTTTTGATACCCAATAAATTTCGAGCAATGATGTTAAACAGTTTAAATACATAGGCCTCGGCCGATGTATGAAATTATATCAACACACTAACATTTGGTAGCTCAACCCCCAAAAAAAAAACTATTTACTCCTTGGATGATCCTTTTTAATATATCTTTGGCCCATTTGCCTTTAGTTGGCCCATTTGCCTTTGCCCTAAGGCTCATTTGATCTACATTATTATCTCATTAGAATGAAAAATATGACCGTTTTCCATCACATCAACATTTAAATTCAAATTTTCTATATCTTGTGTGGACCCCAATAATGACTATATTTTTCATTCTCATTCTACAATAATTTGTGTCAAACAGGGGCTAAATCTATATATGGCCTTGGTTAAGGTAATAACCGTGTGTGCGCTTTGCCTTATTTTGAGAGAAAAACTGGTGGCTGCTCTTCCTCTTGTGCCTTGCCTTGACTGCTTTTCTCTTTGCGTTTGTGCCTTGCAAATCACCACCATACTTGTGTTCGTTTGTGGATATATTAACTTAGGCAACTGGAGTAACATGGTCGTATGTTGTTGAGCTCGTGGTCGTGTATGTTAACTTGGGATAAAATACTGCAAACTAAGCCCATATTCCACAAATTTAAGATCAATTCTGCAACAATATCTATTATCAGAAATGTTCACCATTAAGTCTCATCTTCAGGCCAATGCAATATAAATCAGAATGAAACCAAATCTACCAATTTACTAAAAGAAATGCTTATAATCATAACACACAAACCCAAATAGCATTAAGCTAAGGTTTTCCTGTAAGCAGAGGAGCAAAGAGAACTTTACCTATACCCAAAACCAGCCTCTCTAAGCTCAGCTTCAGACATTAATGCCAATCGATCGAGAGTTGGGAACTCGAAAAAATGAAACCCTTCCACGGACCCCAAAAATCTTCCCTTTGATGAAACAAAATCAACCATTTTAGTAATCCTCTGAATGTTATTATTAGATGAACAAACAAATTGAATCAGACACTCCAATGGATCCTGCCTCAAAACCCTGGCACCCTCCAAATACTCCGCCAGTTGACAAAATCTCTCATCAGATGCCCTAAATCCCTCCCATAACTCACTCAACGAAATACCCATATTCAAAAAATCAAACAACGCACCTTCAGCTTCCCCACTAGCAAAACCCTCGTTATGAAAAAAGTACCCAACGTCGTCGTTATCGAGTTGTTTGAGGGAAACTAAATGGGACCCAATTGAGCCAGTGTACTGTAAATGGCCTGTTTGTTTCCACCTGAAGGTTTGGCCGGTCGGAAAAGTGAGTGGCAAGTAGAGTTCCGATTTTCCGGCGTTGAGAGGAGTCCAGTTGACGGTGAGGAGTTGGGAATTTTGAAGAATGTTTCTGGGCTTCTTGGAAATTGGTCGGAGGATTGCGGTTGATTGTTGCTGCGGGGTTGGTGGAGGGATTATGGTTTGTGCCAAGGGGCTTTTTGGTCTTTTCATGATGACCGGAAAAATCTCCGGTGAGGTCACTGCCGTATATCGAAACGAGAGTTTGATTCACGCTCCACCGGTGAGAATAAGACGATAAGGCCAGCGAATGTGAATTACATTAGACGTCCTTGAAATATTTGAGTGAGGGCTAATTTGAGCTCATTGAGTCCTGAGAGAAAATCTATTATAAAATATTAAAATAATGAATTTTTTTAAATAACGTGTGATTAAAAAAATAAAAATTTTCGATTTAAATCTAAAATTATTTTATGACAAAATATACAGTTAAAAATGATTTTTTTAAAAAAGAAAAAGAAAAAAGGAGTCAAACATGCGCTGAATTTTGACAAGAAAGAGTTTTTCCAAGTCCAAACTTTTTTATACAATTTATAAAATTAATCAAAATTAAATATTAATTTTAATATCATGTTCAGAAGAAGAATGCTAATATTAATGGTACTAGAGTACCAATTTAGGTATCAACATGATATAAGCCATAACAAATGAAATATAATTTTTTGTATTTAATTAAACGTATAATTTAATGACACAAGTGATGTCACATAATAGATAACATTACTCTGTTCATAATCTTGAGTCGAGATCCAATGTTCAATTTTTACTATCCAATTTGCTATCACCAATTAATTATTGACATATTATTTTACATTAAAATGTCACCTATTTTTAAGCACATGGGAAAATTAAAGAAAATGTGTATACAAATTTAAAATGATGTGTCAAAAATTAATTTAGTGGACATCAAATTGGATCGCAGATTCTCAACTCCATAATCCTAGCCCACTATTATCTACATATAGTGAGACCTATCATTATTTCTCTTATTTTCCTACTTATAAACTATTTATAAAATCGTCAAGGTTGTCAAGAAAGCTATTGTCAAATCTCCGGACAAGTATAGGACATGTTTGTTTCCCATTATTTTAACAGAATAATAGATTTTTACCCTTTTTTCAAACAAATGGGTCCCACTATGAGACAAACTGGTTAACAAAAGCGACTGCTTTCCGTTGTAACGGTACAAATTTTCATTAAAATTGAAAACAAATAAGGGCATAGTTGATCACTATGCGACGTGATCTATCATGAAATGATCGTTTTTATTGTATGTTGTCATCACAACATTTTAGACAGGTCAAATTGATCACAAATTAGATTACGTGATTTGACCTATTATGAAATGGTCATTCCTATTGAATTGATGTACTCGGAACCCTTTAAACAAGTTGGGTTCTTCGAAATATATCGACTCCAAAGGCGCAATCTTCCGTGAAAGAATTATTTCTATTGAATTGATGTCACAACTTTTTATATCACAATCTACTTTAATCTAACCCAAATAGACCCTATATGAATTCGAGAAAATCAAACACTACTCGTGGCCCAGGGTCATTTTACTCAATGAGGGTAGATCTCATCTAAGTGTTTTTCTTAAAAAAATAAAAATCTTTCAAATTGAAGTGGAGGCACCTTATAGACTTCGTTGTCTCATTTATATAGAATGATTTTATTTTTCACACGGATAAAGATATATTATTTAATTTTATTGAAAAGATGTAAGATCCATGAAAAATGTGGTTGACATTGACTGTTTGACTTTGATTAAAATCAGATTTTAATTCGAACCAAACATACCCTATATGAATTTGAGAAAATCAAACACTACTCGTGGCCCAGATGTCATTTTACTCAATGAGGGTAGATCTCAACTAAGTACTTTTAAAATAATAATAATAATAAATAAATAAAAATCTTTCAAATTGAAGTAGAGGCATATGTATATATAATATTTTGGTGTATTCATCATCCTAATATTACTCGTCATTTTTCTCAACTCTCTGTCATATTTAATTAGATCATTTGATTCGGTAATATCCCATAAATGATCTTGCCGGGGGCAATCCTTTCCGCCAAAATTTTGACATTTCCTATGGTATTCGTTCCAAGCATATCATTATCCTTAACTCGGAACTCTAAAAAGTCATTGGAGTGATTATTTAGGAATTAATTAGGATCATGTGAAATCAAAATTAGAGAGGTTTTCAAAAAAGAGAAATTGTTTGTGAAACGGAGTTGTGGGAGTGGGTTAAGAAGATTTGAAAGGCAGTAGTCGACAACTGAGAGGAATTCTTTGCTGGAGAAGTAATATGTCAAAGAAAGTTGTAGTCTTCATTGGCAATTCTGTCATATTTCATTCAAAACATTTTAGACACATTCGGTTTGATTGTTTTAATATCCATGGAAAGCAAAAGCAACATAAATGAACTTCCACCATTTTTAATTTTTAATTTTTTTAATTTTGGTTTTTGTTGCGACAACGGTTGGCGATTTTGAGGTGGTGGTTGGCTTTTTCGATGATTTGAGGGTGGAGATTATTCTCTTTGATTTTGGGTTTGGGTGTGTAGATGGGCAAAGAAGACAAGAAAGAAAAAAAATATGGGGTGCACTTATCAAATTTTAGGGTAATTATATATTAAAACTCCAATGATGTAATTTTACTTAAAGTCTATTTAAGTAAATGAGAAAAATATTAAAAATTGCGGTGCATAAAATTTGAAGTCGTAATATAATTACCCAATTGAAAAGAAATTTTTTACAAGGATTTTTCCTAATTTGTAGTTGTAATATAATGGCGGTAGTATTGAAAAATAATGGCGATTCAGTTATTGTTGGAAGTAATAAAGAATTTGAATGTATGTGTGTAATTTTAAGATTAGGTAGGTAGAATTGGTTATAACTGGACAAATTAAATATGATATATTGGTAAACAAATGCATTCTCAATAAATAAATAGGATTATAATTTAGGTCAAGAAAATAAGGAAAATCAGCATATATAATTGAGACGGAGGGAAGTGTTTTTTTTCAATCTTGTAACTCTCCGTGTGGACATCTTATTGCAATTGACCTCGTTGCTTCCCTTAAATCAGCCATTGCACTACTCATTGTGTGAGGTGTGCGTGTTTTGTCCAACATTTATACAACAATGGCACTCTCTCGTGCACAACAATGTATGTGTTAAAATAAATGTGTGAAAAACAAGAAACATACAATCAATCTTGTTGATTCACAAGAAACACCGAGATAAACTAAACAGTTTCGAAAGAACTCCACAAAAGAATTATACATCAAAACAACTACAGAAAGCCCACATAGTCGTGACATGGTTTATATGACCCTATTCTATACAATGTGCAATTTCGATCATGTGTAATGTGGGTACAATATTTCTCGTTGTTAGAATTTTGAATAAATTGTTTAGGATGTTAGCTTTTGTTCGAATTTTCAGTTCAAGTTGGTGTTCTCAAGAATCAACAATTTGTTATTGAAGGTTCAATCCTCGGCATTCTTTTTGAGAGCAACGAGTTTTGATCGTCATTTCATGGTATTCATAAGAATTGTCAAGTTTCGACTGTGTTCTTTGATTGGTCTTAGTCTCTCTGCTTTCCTAGAATGTGGAAGATAGTGATTGAGAGGGGATAGCGCAAAAGCAAAAATATAATAATTGAGATTTGAAGCCATAGCTTGATTAATAAGAATGTATAAGAATACGACCTGAAAGGTTAGGGAAAGATCGATGAATCAATCAATCACGAGGAAAAATCTAAAAAAATTCTTCACCACGTTGTGATATTCGTACATAGATGAAGCGACCACCATTCAAAGCAGTCAGAATTTGCAATTTTTTTGTCAACGGAATCTTTGAACTTATACATTATTTATTCCAGCTTATATACAAATGCTGATAATTCTGCAATTCTTTGTTCATCATCTCAATGATGTATGCCACTACCACCATAGGTAACCCCATCAGCTAACATCAGAAACTTTGCTTTGATACTAATTTTGGTACGAAAGTGAAATTGATTTTTGAAAAAAAGAATAAAGTTGAAACAACTCAATAATTTGTTAAAAATAAATTTATTGTAATAAATTGATCACTAAGAGTTACAAAATAATTGTTTGTATAGGTAAAATAATCTTCTCATAAGGAAAGTAGTCAAAACCTAAAAGAATAAGAAATAAAAAATTTAAAAGGATAAAGTCATAATCTAAAAAAGAAATAAATCCTATTACAATATGAAATAATTTTGTGTCTTATTTGTAATACACTAGTCATAATTGAACGTGTATTGTATGTTATTCTGAAATACTTGTATTATAAAAATAATATTATAAGATGTGAAAAAAAAAAAACAATTAATACACATTGTTTATAATGAATGACCTTTTGAATCAAATGAAATAAAAATCAGTTTGTGAAACAATTTAAATAGTTGAGTTACCCTTTTTGATTTTAATTGAACATCTAATGAATACCATAATTTATTTGTACTATCTTAGTATGCATTGAATATATTAATTGAGATTATTTATTTTCATTGAATAAATTAATTGAAAGAAAACTATAAAGTATTCATCTTTTATTCCATTTTTTTAATAAATTTAATTTACTATCCAATCAGGTGGAATGAATATGTCAAATGTAAATTGATAATAACTAAAAATTGACAAAATAATTCATGATAATATTGTGCAAATAATTAAATAAATCAAATACATATTGAAAAATAGAAAACGTAATGAATTTGTCGAATATGGTTAAATAAATTAAAAACATATTGAAAAAGAAAAGTAATGTAATAAATTTGTCAAATGTATATTTATCATAACTAAATAGTTGACAAAATAATTAATGATAATATTGTTCAAATGATTAATAAATTAAATACATATAAAAAATGAAAAGTAATGTATTATTAAAATAATTAAATACACATTGAAAAATAAAAATTAAGGTATTATTGAAGAATTGAATTATAGTAATGATAGAATCGTCAAAAAAGATTCTCACTTGATGTGATATTTAATAAGTTATTGATTGAAATAATTAAATTAATACATATTGAAAAATGAAAAATATGGTATTATTGAAAAAATTGAATTATAGTGAGGATATAATTGTCAAAATAATTAATTCTTACTTGATGTGATATTTAATATATTATAGATTTATTCTATGTCTAGAGATTTTTCAATAATAAAGATCTTGACAATTGATGAATTATTGGAGATATTATTGATATGTCCACTAATGGAGACTTCTGAGGGTTAGAGAGCTTTGGTGAACTTATAAAAAAGTTAGTTTTTTTACCAAGAAGAAGTAAAGCATACCCGCTACTTTACAAGTTTGTGAAATTATAATTAATTCCACCAATCGTAACTATTATATATGAGAGAATATTTTTTGTAATGAATTTGTCAAGAATTGATTGCACAATCGAATTGGAGATTAAGGTTGAATAATAGTTTAATTACATGATATTTTTAAAATAAGAAAATACGTAGGAAACACGTGTAATATTAGTATCAAAATAGTTCTATTCCTATTATGTTGTTACAACTTTCTTTTGCAACTTAATTTGTGGCCGCTCAAAGTCAAAATTGTTAGCTCTGTCCATGCTTGACTGTTCTCCATCCCATCAAGGGGGAAGACTAGCTCCTACTTTAGTTAAAATCATACACAAACAAAGTGAGAAAATGAAGTTATAAAGGATGTTTGTTTCCAGTTTTGTTAGAGTGAAAATGTTCAATATATGCATAGAGTAATGAGGAGTGTATGGTAGGTGGAATGTCATTGCAACATGTCAAGTTCGTGTTGAGGGTCTTCTCATTGTTCAGGACAGTGCGTTAACTAATGACATGATACATACACAGTTGGTGGTGACATTTCAATTGTACGTACCTAAACGATCTTCTTTTAATTTGTATTTCTATAAAAAAAAAAACATTGAATATGGATATATCAATATTTTCATTTCAAGCATGCTATAGACCTTGCCAAGATGAAAGGAAAAACGTAAAGCAAGTTTTTCAAATTGGAAGGAGAACAATCTACTAACATTAGTAGTGCCTTTGGTTGTTTTTCAACTTTCTGTTTTTTCATTCGCACCCGTCCCACTCTTTTAACTTTTTACCCACCACCACTTTTTTACTCACCCTATATCCCGCACCCGCCTTTATCACCCACCCTTTATATGTAAATGTTACCTTTTGTTTTTTATCTTAATTTTTTGGGGGTCATTATGTAATGTTAAACGGATTCGTAATATTGCATTCTTAATACCATTTCGATGTGCCAAGGACCTAATTTCTCGCATCGTTAACAATACGCGAAACGATCAACCGTAACAAAAGTTACAAAGCGTCAAAAATAAGATGTTTCGAACTAATATTTCTACAATTTCGATAACACAATAATTTTAAATATTTACTAGCGATCGTACGGGAACTATATCATATACATATCGAATGATCCAAATGAATATTGTTTGGACATTGAAAATAATCAAATGAACGTCTCCTAAAGAGATGTCTAACTCATTTTCTTTAAAATTATCCAATTATTTCATTTGCGTTATAGTTCTCGAAACGAATTTCAAGATGACATATACAATTTATGAATTTAATTAGCGTATGATCGCTAACAAATTTTTAAAGTTAACATGTTATGGAGATTCTCGAAATATTAGTTTGGAACATACTATTTTGACGAGTTGTATCTTTTGATACGATTGGTCATTTCGTTCACTGTTAATGATGCGAGAAACTAGGTTGTGAGTACTTTGATGGTATTAAGAATGCGATATTTTAACTTCATTTGACATTTCATAATGACCTCGAAAATTGAGATAAAAATAAGAAAAATATTTTATATGTAAAGAGGTGAGTGGGTAAAAGGTTAAATAGTGGGGTGTGTGGGGAAAACAAAACGTTAACCCATGGGTAGATTGTTCTCCAGTCCATCATGGATGGGAAAACAAATTTGTTTAAAAATTTATTTTTTATCATTTATTCTTTGAATAAAGTAATTTTGTATGTAAATTCGATTTTTAACGTTTTAATCACACATTATTCTAAAAATCACTGTTATAAAATTTATTTTTCTCAAAAAACAGAACTCATACATAGAATAAAATACTTTTGTATGTAAATTCGATTTTTTTAACGTTTTAGTCACACATTATTCTAAAAATCACTGTTATAAAATTTATTTTTCTGAAAAAAGGGAACTCATACATAGCCCAAATAATATTATAAGCTGGGTGAATTTCAGTGATATTTTCCATGCAATTTTTTTTATATAGTTGGTCATTTCGAGGAATAATATTACTTATCATCATGATAGTAGAATATCGGTGATGTGATAATTTACGTAAAATAATGATATTGAACAATTCAATTTTTATTAAAGAGGGGGAGGAGAGAAAGAGAAATGTAAAAGATAATGAATTATTACATTATGATATTTAATCATCATGATGAAAATATCATTAACATTACTCACTTTTAAAGGGCGACAGCAAAAGAAAATACAAAGAGAGAAGGAAGGGGCATAAATGCTAATTACCAACGTCGAAAGTTAATTCTCGCTGCACTTTAAGCTCCGCTTATGACCACCATTATAATTATAATACATTTTTTTCAATTACATATTTTTCAATTAAATAATATTACACGTAAATTAAAATCCATTCTTTCTTTTTCAATCCTCAAGTCTCTTAAAAAGAAAAAAATTAATTTAAAAATTATAATACCGGACCAGGTACAGGCCAGCTGTAATATTGTAATATTACCAAAAGACATTTCACAGATTTCCCCAAATAGAAGCTGAAAAGAGGAGAGAGAAACACTGTGTGTGTGTGTGTATATATATATATACGTATCTCGCACATACACCGGAGCTTGAGTGGACTCGCCAATTTCTTTTAGACCCCACGAATTTCTCCTTAAACCCCAAACCCTCCAAAAATCTCTCCCAATTTTAATCAGCATGCCAGCTTCTTCCTCAGGTAACACTCCCTAATCCCCTAATTTCACTTTTACCTGTACTCGCGCACACATACCCTTCTGCACAATTAAGCTGGGATTGATAAATATTTAGCTTTTTTATTGTTTGATTTACTTGCCCATTTATAAAGCCAAGCTTAACCCTGATTGATTGTGATGTTTGCTTTAACTATTACTCATTTTTGCGAATTTGAACTAGGATCCTCTTTGATTTTTTTGTATATAAATTTTATGCACACATGCCCTGTTGGGAAATGAAACCAAAACTGGGTGATTTCTGTGTGTTTTATGTATAATTGCATGCCCACTTGTTGAATTAGGTGAAAAGGTTTGGTATTTGGGTACAGCATATTTAATGTTAATGGTCTTAACTCTTAACGAAAATAACATATATATAGAGAGATCAATTTGTGAAATTAAACCCGAAGAGCTTGATTTACTATTTACATTTTTTTTTTAGTTTCTGGTGCTATTTCGGAAGTTAAATTGAAAATGGTTGCGGTTTTGTACCTTTTTATGGTTAAGAGACGAAGACTAGGTGGAGGAAGCGGAAAAGGGACCCTCCAGCTACACTTAAATCCAAGCTCAAAGAACCTGAGAATGATGACATGTTTGATGACAATGAAGATGATGATGACCCAGACATGGACCCACCTCAAAAGCACCCAGAAACTGATGACAATCCTCACCACCAGAATGCAGATCGTATGGCCCTTATACCACAAGAAAGACAGAGTGAAAAATTGGTTGATGGTGGTGTGAAAATTTGTGAATTTCCAGTTGCGATTAAGAGGGTGGTTAGTAGGCCTCACCCATTGGTTTTGAGGATTGTTGAGGCTGAGAGGGCAACACATAATGGAGTGAGCAGAAGCCAGGGGCAGGGAGTGGCAGTTTTATTGGAAAACATTTCATATGGCCAGCTGCAGGCGCTTTCTGCTGTGCCCCATGATAGTCCAGCTTTATTAGGAGCTCTTGCAGAGGAAACTGCAAGTGGCAGCGGAAGAGGATCGTATGTGATAGTGCCACCTAAAATAGCACCTGGCTGTGGCATTACTAAAAGGTTTGGGAGTGCAGGTCGGGTCCACATTGTGCCAGTTCATGCAGGTTACTCATTTTCCCTTATATATGTATGCGTGCGGCATATATAGTTTATGTGATGCTTTTGTCATTGGTTTGTAAAATATCAAGTTAGATTAGTGAATTGATGCTATGTGAATACACATGCTAGTTTTTTTTTTTATTCAATGAATTACAATATAACATGAAAAAAGTGTGCTAATTGAGACTTGCAAGATAACTGTTTTGTTAACGAATGCTTTAGAAAATTGCTCAACTCAATTTACAATGCAGATTTTGCAATGTTAAAATGATATTTTAATCTACATGAAATCTTAAAAAATGAATTTGGTATAAACATCTATGCAGCATATCCAAGCACTTGTCCTTATCGATAATAAGCATCTTTTATTTGGTACACCAAATATTACAATGGTAATATATGAAAACCTATCCTCTTTCTTATCTCATTTACAGTGAATGGCTGATAATTTTCCTATTCAGTGGAAGTTAATGGATCACATATTATTTAAATGTAGTTATAACTAGCACTCTCTTGTAGCCAATCAATCACTCAAAGCATGCTCTGAGACTGGAGGTATCTCATATTACACTGAGTGGTGGATTATTCTGTGGAAGTTTATATTGTATTATTTAAGTGTAGTTGCAGATTGCACTTCGTAAATCACACGCTCAGGGTAATATGAGATGCCACATATGTTCCATCGTATTCTGTGGAAGTTTATCTTGCATTATTTAAGTGCAGTTGCAGATTGCTCTTCTAATCTCTTCAAAATCATGCACAGATTTATGGGTACAGAATAAATTCTATGAAGTTTATATATCTGATTCATGTCCTTATTATGTCTTTTGCGTGTTACCTTTTGTATCCAGTGTGTCGGATCTTTATTAATCTTGAATTTCCTTGATCAGACTGGTTTTCACCAAATTCAGTGCATAGATTGGAGAGACAAGTGGTGCCACATTTTTTCTCAGGGAAGTCAGTAGGTCATACGCCCGAAAAGTACATGGAGTGTCGAAATTTTATTGTTGCGAAGTACATGAGGAGCCCAGAAAAGCACCTATCAGTTTCTGATTGTGAGGGACTAGTTGCAGGAATTGATATTGACGATTTAACTAGAATTGTGCGGTTTCTTAATCATTGGGGAATCATCAACTATTGTGCCACTCCTCTTAATCATGAACCCCAGAAAGATGGAACATATTTATGTGAGGATTCAAATGGTGAACTTTGTGTGCCTTCAGCTGCTTTGAAATCAATAGATAGCTTAATACTGTTTGACAAGCCTAAATGTAGGCTCAAGGCAACAGAGATTTATAATGAACCTGCTCATCAGCAAGATGAGGACCCTGACTTTGATAGCACCATCCGAGAGAAATTATCTGAGCACCGATGCAATTATTGCTCAAGGTCTATCTCCACGGTGTATTATCAGTCAGAGAAAGAGGTAAATGCATTCTTTTGAAGGTTGAAAAACAGTGTTTCTTAACCTTTCTGTGTGTCACTTATTTTTCTTTTATGGTATTGTTTTTTATTGGAAATGTCTCATATTCATCTCATAAAAATATTATTATGTACATCATTCTATAACATCGGTATTTGCACAAATTTGAATATGTAGATCGTTCTTTTGCACTGTATCTTGTTGTTTATATACCCATACATGGATGAGAATGTCCCACACCAGCTTTTGCATTGATGAGCAGAAACCCTATGGGTACTTATTTACTCGAAATGTTTCCCTATTATTCTCTTTATCTCAAATTGGTTGGAGATTACTAATATTTTAGGCGTGAGTTGAAAATGGCCTGTTAGGTAGTTTTCCAATGACATTCCTTTGAAGTATGACTTCAAGTGTTATATCATGCCCTGTTATCTTTTACCCGGAATTTACACAGGTGGTTAGATTGGGATCATATAACGGTGCAGAACTACTCTATATGGGGAACATATGGAACTGCTTGTTAAACTCCTCACACCAGAGATGCTAATTTGCATGGGGTTGCTGATGGCGCTAGCACTATGTCTATAATTAATTCAAGGCTGAGCCAAGCGGAACTTTGCACCCTACAAATTGAACTCCAGTTCAATTGGTAAATGAGATTGCTCAAGAGCTGATGAAATACAAATAATTTGTGTACTCGTTGAGGCTGAGCTTGAGGTCCAATTTGTACCTGATGTATTATTTTCCAATTTTTGGGGAATGATAGGCATTATTAATTTTGACAAAAAATATTTTATAACCTATTTAAGAATTTGAGAATCAAAGGATTATTGGGTCTTATGTGATTGACATAGATCAATACAAGCGCTACCTCAAAATGCGTGACTCAGTTTTCAATAATTATTAAGGTTATTTCGGTTGATTGTTAAAAATACCAGAAGCAGCCTCAAATTTCCATATTTGGTTTTTCATAAATGGATTTTTTAGTGAAGTTATTCTAAAATTTTTTGGTATGCTTCATGGTGCTGAACCCTAAATGTTAGCCTGTTAATGAAAAAAAAAAGTTTCATTAATATGGACATAGGGAAATTCATACTAAAATAGATAATATAGGAAATCGGTAAATACATCACCAAGTGGAAGTGGCTGTGAACAAGGATACAAGGAAGCTCCTGTCAGTGGCATGATCTCAATAGAATACATTGGTATGGGAAGGGATTAACAAAAACTAACATGGTGTGTTGTGGTTGTTAATAATTTAGTTGCTTTGGATCGTCTAGTAGATCTAACGTAGCACCAAACATAGTGGTAATAAGAATTCATATAGCCTGCCTCAAATTTATTGGGTACAGTACTTTGTTTGTTGTTCTCTTGCAAGGAAGGCACTGTGGACTTTGGAACAAAAAGATGTTATAAGATATTTATATGGCCTCTTCTAATTTTGTTTGAGTTTCTGTTGCATGAGCTCTTATGATACAATCTTGTTTTACAGTCAATAATGCTTGCGTCAAATTTTGAATACTTATTCAAGATGTGCGAAGAATTAGATGTAGACGTTGTTGATTGTTTGTAACAATTTGTTATATTTATTTACATAGTTACACCCATAATTATGCACTTGTCATAGTCAATAAAGTTGTTTTCTTAGGATGAGGACACGCAGGCTATACTATTATGCCAAAGGCACAGCAATTATTTTTATGTTAATGAATGATGCGTTACACATGTAAAAATACTACTTCATTTAAACCTATCCTCAGGTATAATGGGCTAGTACTTGAATCTATAGATCACTCTGCCTGAGCTATTTGTGAACCATTACACAACTAAAATGAATGTCTATTAATTATGTTATAAAAGGATTTAAATGTCTAATCACGTGTTGGTCAGTGACGATGGCCGCTAGTAAGACATGAAATTGCATAATTTGGGAAGATAAAATACTGATGGAATCACTTTTGTATCTCGTTTGTTTCTAACCAGTACCTCTGACAGGTTGATGCAATGTTGTGTTTGGATTGCTTCCATGAGGGAAGATTTATTGCTGGTCACTCTAGTGTGGATTTTGTGAAGGTCAGTTCCATAAAGGACTATGGAGATGTGGATGGGGATGATTGGAGTGACCAGGAGACGTTGCTTCTGCTCGAGGGGATGCAACTCTATGATGAAAACTGGGATAAAATTGCCATGCATGTAGGTACAAAGTCTAAAGCTGAGTGCATCCTTCATTTTGTGCGCCTTCCTCTAGATGGCACACCATTGGAGACTATTGATGTTCCATGTACTTCTGGTTCGTCAAGTTTATTGAGCCAAGATGATCATGGGAGATCACAGCTGAATTCAAATGGTAATGCTGCAGGTATTTCTATGCAGATTCTTTCTTTCTGCACATTCAGGAACTTCTATCAACCACATTTGCATTTTATTGTGATGTAGGATGCAGTTTTCAAGATGGAAATTCTGCAAGTAAATTTCCTTTTGCAAATTCCGGAAATCCAGTGATGAACCTGGTAATTTTTTTCTTCTAACCTTGTGTTCTTGTTATTTCTTACGTTTGCTTTATCTCTCCTCTCTCCTCTCACCTCTTTTACTCTTTCTATCTTCATGTATGTGCTCCTCTGTTTCCACTCGGACATTCTTCTCCTCCATTTGCACTAGGGACCAAGTACTCCTCTTCTGCTCTTTTTACCAAATTTCTATCATTTTCTCGCTTCTTTCTTTTCTTGTTTGTGTTTTGGACAAGAATCAGTGAGTTTAACTTACTATGCACATGTCATTTGTACCTTTTTTTTTTTTGGCAAACATTCACTCGCTCTCCTTGCCACCAAGGTCGATATGTCAGTGTTGGGAGGTTTGGTTTACATTACTTTACTTGGCCAATGCCATCTATTGGCAAAATGTAACAAAATTTTGTTAACATAATATCCACTCTTTAATAGAGGTATAATTGAAAAACTATTTCTATGGAAAGAATCCTATTTCTGTGTTGATGTTCGAATGGCAGTGACTGTATCATTCATCATCTTATCTATTCTCACTCAAGTCCTTTTTATCAATATTATAGTACTAAAGTTTTCTCAACTACGACTTCTTTGATGGTATATCCACCCCCCACCCCGCACAACATATGGTTTAATAAAGCTCACCTGCTCTTCTTTTTAAGGTTGCTTTTCTTGCCTCTGCACTTGGGCCAAGAGTGGCTGCTGCCTGTGCTCATGCATCTTTGGAAGCACTATGTAAGGATGGTGGTAAGGAAGAGAGTCCACATGGAGAGACAATGAATTTTACTAAAAAAGGTAAGTTATAAATTAAGTTGGCCTTCTCATTTCTTCTTTTAATTTTTTTGACTGATTCTCTCAGAAGGTCATAGGAGCCAACATGATGCAGAAGCTGTTCCGTTATCTTCTGAAAGTGTGAGAGCTGCTGCCAAAGCTGGTCTTGCAGCAGCAGCTACAAAGGCAAAGCTTTTTGCTGATCATGAAGAACGTGAAATTCAGCGGTTATCTGCCAATATTGTAAATCATCAGGTATTCCTTCTAAATGCTCTACTCTTCGAGAATATCTCCACTATCTTTTTCTTCCTAAAATTTGCTGTGATGATCATTATTGTTGTTATTATATATTCTCATGTATGGGAGAGAGGTTTATAACTTGAACTGTTGATTTCTGGCAACTAAGAACCTCTTTCTGTAATAACTAATAAATGGATTCAAATTTGAGTAATCTTGTGTACATGCCAGAGTTTGAATTGTTGCTTTTTGTACAAGGAGATAAAATTTTAAAACTTGAGTAAAATGTTGTTTCTTTGCATCCTCTCCTGTGCTCTTCTGTTGTTACCAATGGTATCGGTATCACTACAGCTAACTCTCTAATTGCTAATTTGTTTTTGCACTTCACAGTTTGCAACTTCAGCCTTTCCTCTAAAACAGATATCAGTTATATCTACTGAACTCATTTCCCCTTCATGCTCCCCATTCCTTAATATGGTAAAAGTGACACATGTACAGCTAGTGCCCACTTACAACCACCCCTACCCTTGCCCACATTAGCAATACCTTGATGTTTATCACCACTAAATTTGATAACTTGGTTGAGTTTATATTTTTCTCTTCTTTTATCATCAAAATCCGTAGTCGAATCTGGATTGAAACTCTCATTTTGTTTTCGTGTCCTGGTTTTAAACATGGAGTTCCATATTCCTTACTCTCTATTTCCATTACTATCACATTCCAATATCCCTTCAATTTTTTTTGGCTCAAATTAATGCCACAATGGGTTTTGATTGTACAGACGGACTGTACAACTTGAATTGTCAGTATGAAACTGATAGAAATAAAAAATAAAATTGCTTTTCTGCAATTGGCATATGTAATGACTTGGTATAATATGAATTTTGTTTTACTAATCAAAATATTTATATGTGATCCTCACATTCTTCGACTTAGTAAACTGTCAGTATGTTTTTAATGATCCTCAATCAGTATCTTATAAGCAATTTAATTAGTTCTATTTCCATTAAAGTTCGTTCATGTAATAATATCTGAACTAAACAAGAGTAATACTTGCATACCAACCACCATCTGACCCTGAAGGCTAACTGGTTTTCTCATCAATAGTATTTTGAAATCTGAAAGTTGCTAAAATTGTTCATTTTATTTTTGTTACTGTTAATTACAAGTTAGATTAGATTAAGTTTTGTTTTCTTAATTCTTGGAAAGTAATTCATATCTCTAGAATAATTCATTAATTATCCCTAAATTCATGATCCCTAATCAATCTTCAACTACCACCCATGTTCAGTGAAATAACCAAATACGTTGATATCCTTGAAGTTATTTATTATTGCTTACATGGATATACTTAGTCTTTATCTTCCTCTGCTCTTTCTCCTAGTGACGTGGATACTTTTGAGCATTAAGTTAATTTTTGACGCTGCAGCTTTCTAAATGATACTTCTCATCACTAAAGATGGTTCCTCGTATATATCTTGTAAACTGTGATGCATGCACCAATGCAGAAACAGCTTCCCTACATACTAAGGTCTCCTCTTAGAGCAATTTTTACTTGTCTAATTGATATTAAACTTCCTGTCATCTCTAATGCATGCATATGTTAGACAGAGGTACAAGCTTATCTCCTTGGTTTAATGTGTGAGGCTAATGCGAAGATTTCACAACTTCCACTTGTCAACAAGTTTGGAACCGAACTCCACGAAAAATGTAGAATCAGAGGACTGTTCATTTTACTCGTGATCATGAAATATAGCCACTTAACCCTGTCCACCCTTCCTTTAAACAAGTTCTTAAGAATAGTGGTTACGTTGTTCACTAGTTAGTACATGATGATTAGCCGAATTAATCTAATTGTTTGGAAGGTATATTTTCATTAAAATGGTGAGCATATCACCTTGTCAAGGTTTCTGATGCCGTGTTCCTAATTATCTGCTACATGCTAATGAATAACGTGTGTGATTGTTTTTGGGCTGGTCATAATTTATTACGTTATATTTGCTCAATTCATTGATCATGAACCGAATGGATGAATAAGGTGGATTAACTGATTGTAGGATTTGCTGAATCTAGGTTTTATAGTATTTTACTGCATAACGTTTCATGTATGGGAAGGGTATGGGTTTAAATACATTTGTGGGAACTAAACTTTTAGCGAATTTCATTTTGATCACTAAAACTCAATTTGTTTCAAGTTGGTTATTGGGCTTAAACTTCTGTAGATTTTTGTACTCTGTCCTTGTCCGTTTGTTTGACTGATGGAAAATGTGATGCAGCAGTCTAGTTATTTGCCAACCAGGCTGCTCCGTTGGTCAAACTGTGGGCATGAAAGGAATGACCAAATTATGATGAATATTTAAGTTCAGCGAACCAATTTGAACAAGGTTAAGTTCAAATACGAAGTGGAACAAATTGAATTTTAATGACAAAAATGAAATTTTGCTAAAAATTCAGTGACCACCAAGTGTTTTTAACCTGAAGGGTAAGGTCTGCTTCAAAACTACCAATCCCTTCATAGCTCTTAAAACACTTTTGGTGTTCTGTCTGGTTAAATTGGACAGGAAAACCCATATTTCTTAAAACATTAGCATTTCATGATAATTTTTGACAAGTTCAGTGTTGTTTACGCTTTTCTTTCAGATGAAGAGATTGGAGATGAAGCTGAAGCAGTTTGCAGAAGTGGAGACCTTACTAATGAGAGAATGTGAACAAATGGAAAGGACGAGGCAGAGGTTTGCCGCTGAGCGAGCCCTCATGATGTCAGCACAGTTTGGACCCGCTGGAACGTCTCGATCTATGGGCCCACAAGCTGTCCCTACTGCGGTAGTAAATAATGCCTCAGGAATTAATAGGCAACAAGTTTCGGGATCTCAACAGCCTTTCGTTTCTGGGTATGGCAGTAATCAACCTGTCCCTGCCCACGTATCACTCATTCAACAGCACGGGATGTATGGACTCGGGCAGCGGGCTCCCCTTTCAGCTAATCATCCTTCCTCTTCCTCTGCGGTAGCTAATGCCATGTTTAGCCCCCCGGCGAATTCCCAGCCATCTCTTGGTCATCCAGTACGCAGATCTGTATCTGGGAATAAATCCAGTTTAGGTTAATCAAAGCAAGTCATATGGGATTTGAATATTCTTGGACTGATTACTCTTATTGCTTTTCAAGTCTGCACTAGAAGAGATCAACTGGTGGAATGGTACAGTTACCGACTGTTAATCTTTGGTTATATTTAATGCAGAGTCGAGTTACTTCGAATGGTTCAATCGATTGGTTACTTAGTGCATTATGTTCTTCATTACTAGAATCGAATTGTTACACGCTTTTTTATTTTGATCGATTGCTGATCCCTCCAGTAGGATTCTAGGAAAATATTTTGGAGCTCTAGTGGTGTACAGATAAGTGAAGATAATCAGCAGGAAACTAGGAGCAACAAAGTTGTATTTGATGGATTTCTTTGATATTCTTGATTTTGATTTGAAGCTTAGAATAGGGAAATGTTGGCTTCATCATTTGTCTTATAGACATTTTGACCTCCTCGGGCAGTATTTATAGCATTTATTGACGGGCTAAATGCGTTGTGGGTCATCCAACTTTTTGTGGTGTTGCATCCGAATCACCCATCTTTAATTTCGTGCAAATAAGTATGCAACTTTAATTTTTTTTTTTTTTTGAAAAGAAAGTAAATATTTAAATTATTTGATATTCTTTTTAGATTTCAAAAAGTGTTGTCCGATCAAAATCTGGGCTCATTAGAGC
>CAIGRL010058713.1:0-10412 GCA_903798325.1 Fraxinus xanthoxyloides | reverse complement strand
TAAGAAATTGATCCCTCTTGGTGATGTCATGTACAGCCTGTACGACCTCCAAACTTTATGGTGAAATCGAAGCATAGATGATATCCATGTAGTCAGCCCAAAGATTAGAAAATCCAGAATAATACTCTTCAATCGTGTGAGATTCTTGAGAAAAATTTGCTAATTCAAATTCCAACTGGAGTCGCCGGGCATTGTTATTTTGAGTATAGACTTTCTTCAAGTAATCCCACAAAGAACGAGCCGACTTATAAGGCCGGAGATTAAGAACAATATTAGCTTCAACAATACCCATAATCCAGGCCATAATTCGGGAATCCTTATTTTTCCAAGCGAGATTTTTCTCATTTTCCTTTTCTTGATCAGGAGGCGGAATAGTTCCATCAATATGTCCCCACAAGTCTCCTTTCCCTTCAATCAATAACTGAAAGTGAAATGCCCATAACAAGTAGTTCTTCCCATTAAAACGAATACAAGCAGAGTCAGCCTTCTCAATTGACATAGTGAGAATAGTATACAGATCGGCAAATTAAATAAATCACAATCCACCAACCGAATGTCCAAGCCCAACAAGTAGCCCAAAAACAATTAAAAGTCCCAAGCAAGTAATTAAACAGCCCAACACAATTAATGCCCAGCAATTTAACAGCCCACCAGAGACTTAGACTTGGATCCCCAGCAGCCACCCGAGAGAAGACTGCTCACTTCGAATCAACCGGAAGCAGCACCAGATCCAAACGACGATGTGGGGAAGAAATTTCAGCACTCAACCGAGAACATAATGCCGACTGGAGCTGTCGGCGCTGAAGACCCAAAACAGGAACTGTAGGTGGTGCCGGAAACGGAGGCGACGACGCACGAAAAACACTAAGAGACACTACGGTTGATGCTGGAAACGGAGCTGACGCACTGAGGGCACGAAGAGAATTGTGGATGGTGCCGGAAACGTGAGCGACGACCTTCGATTGGAATTGAGTAGTAACCAGAGATCCAAATTCGCGAGCAGCACCCTCGACTACGATGAACACGCTCAGTAAGTAATTTCAGGCTCTGGAGAATAATCTATTGTGTGTATTACCATTAATTTATATAGGCTTACAATGATATACAAGGAAATACAATCAATAAAATCCCAAAATATATGCGGGTTATAAATGGAAGGTGAATATAATATTCTCTGATACTTCACACCTAAAATTTCTGACTTTGGATTACCAGAACTTTTGTTGGCCGAGCAAAGTCAATCCCTGAAGCCCCAAAACTTCTTGTTCCATTGCAGGTCAAAAAATAGAAATGGTAAGCGAATCTTCCTGGCGTATCAATTCCACCAATTGATGAGATAAATTTCTCCTTTTAGCAAATATGAACTCATCAAATCTTTCCTTCTGTCTACAGGGCAGCGGGGAGTGATGATGATGTTTCAGTTTCACTATCCTTTATTGCCTGTGTAAAAGCTATGCATCAATTAATGTAAAGCAGATAATCAATGCCAACTTGCATTCAGACTCTTATTTCTAACTAATTTATGGTTCCTCTGGCTGATAGACACTAGATTGTTGGAGTTGGAACCCGTATGTTAATTCTTGCAGTGTGTGTCAATATCGTGATAAAGGATTCCATTGCTTTATTGGAGCAGTCTTTACATTTGATCAGATAGAAGTGGATGGTGCTATCACTAAGGATGGATATTCTAGTTACATTTTTTAGCACCGGAATTTGCTGCATCTTTGCTCTGTGCTGGTATAACGGTCCATTCCCACGACGAGGCATAAATTGAATCAACCAGGATACGTCTTCAAGGGGGTGATCGGGCTAGGTGGACTATGTCACTTGACAGTAAAGCTCAGGAAGGCCTTGGGATTGAACGCAAAAGTTTTTAGCACGATTATATTCAAGAAAGAAAGATGTAGAGCAGATGGTTGAATGGATTGAAGAACGGTTGCACCAAAAAGGCCAAAAGGATTAAAAACAGTAAACTGTTAACGTGGATTCATATTACCTGTTCGGAAAGAAAACAATTAGCCAGACTAAACTCGTCGCTTCTCCTTGACATATGATGGATTTTAGCCATCTTTAGGTTTTGAAAATTGCTTTTAAACTTTTAGTTTTATTTTTGACATTTAGTTTATTACAAATTCTTTTTAATTTTCGTTCTTTTAAATTAGGTTTTCATGTAAATCCTTACAAATAAAAGATTAATTATTCGTTTTTGGGCATCTTACATTGATATATTTTTGTTAGTTTATTTTTCCATAATTTGGTGGATTCCAAACATTTTATTCTTAAGATTTTCGCTTGAATTCCTTCTTTCGTGCTTAATCAAAGAAGAAGCTTTAACTCTCAAAAAAAATTTGTTGTCTCTACATCAAAGAAGCTTTAACACTTCTTGAAGCAAAATATTTTGTAGTCTCCTCTGACAAACCGCAGATGAAGGTAAATGTGCCAGACCACGTTTTTAGAGCAATTTACTTGGCTTTTCTATGTATGTGTAACAAAACAGTGGTCAAATGGAAATGCTTGTTAAAAATCTTGAACTAATACATTATCAGGTTGGGTAATTCACGTGACTTCATATTGGACACGCCCTCTGGAGATTCCGTTTAATTTTGGGTTCCGGGCTGACCCGACCGAATATCCAGGCCTATTTATATCTGTCATTGATGAAAGTGGCCACTAATTTATTTATTATTGTCAAGAAATAAAGATCGAAGGCACAAATACAAAAGGTGATAAAAAGTGAGAACCGCGACAGCAAACTAGCCATAGAACATGCATGAAAGAAAGTATAAATGAAGCGAGAAAAGAAAAGGAGTATCATGTTCGGTTGATTGTTCTCTCGAGAAAACTTCGCTTCGTTTGTGCATTTTCTAACTTGAGAAACTCGAGAATGCAGCAGATGAAATGTCTTCCTCGTCCAATTGAAATCTCAGCAGAAAGTGAAATCAAGCTTTTTTAATAAATTCATAGTCAACAAGGAAGACAATTCTGTAGATTTGACAAATATTAATGAATACTTTGACAAGTTCAATTAAAATTTTCCAAAACACGGCTTTTGTCTATGAATGGATTGACTAAGTATACCACCTTATTTTTTCCAAGAAATTCATTTACAGACACAAAAAGAACACGTCAAGGAACAGACTTACTCAACGTACTCGGTGTTGGCAAGTAGAATCTTGATTGTGTCCTCTTCCTTTCAGAATTTAAATGCTCAATTGTTTCATCAAGGTTTGTTTGTTCTTGATATAGAAATGGCATTTCCAGCTCTACAGGTTAATTCATTCTTGATCATATCAGTGTTTCTTCTCTTCTCAGCCATTTTCGCTGCAGGCCAATCCGAGTGCAAATTAAAGTTGGGCTCTTCGTTAACTACTGAAGACACTAGCCCGTGGAGCTCGCCTTCAGGTGAGTTTGCCTTTGGATTTAGGCGTCTTCAGAGATCTCCGTCTGACAATGAAGATCTCTTCTTGTTAGCCATTTGGTTCAATAAAATACCGGAACAAACTATTGTTTGGTCCAAAAACGAGTTTTCAGTACCTCAAGGATCAAAAGTCGAGCTGACAAATAAAGGGAAACTCATTCTCTACAATTCTCAAGGAATGGAAATATGGACGGCCCCAAATATCAGTGGATCCACCTGTGCTACCATGCTTGATTCAGGGAACTTTGTGTTAATAAATGGAGATTCTAATTACATATGGGAGAGCTTCAAAGATCCTACTGATACAGTATTGCCTGGCCAGATCATAAACATGGGTACAAATCTTCATGCGCGCCAATCTGAGACGAATTATACAAAAGGAAAATTTCGGCTCAGCATGCAAGGCGATGGAAATCTTGTACTTTACCCTATATTTTGGCCAACTGAAGGTGCAAGTAATGCTTATTGGGCTAGTAATACTGTGCGCTTGAATCCTGATGTTCAACTTGTGTTCAACGAGGCTGGTTATCTCTACTTAAAAGACGGAAAGGAAAACATTCAAAACATCACGAAAAAAGACATGGGTTTACCACAGGATTTTTACCACATGGCAAGGATTGATTCTGATGGAGTTTTCAGAGCCTATAACCATCCAAGAAAGAATTATGCTGCTGATGCCAAAGGTTGCACATCGGCTTGGTCTACTGTACAAAGCATACCAGAAGATATGTGCAAAGCAGTCTTGGGAGGTCTTGGGAGCGGGGCTTGTGGATTTAATAGCTATTGTGTGAACTCAAATGGAAAGCCACAATGTCTCTGCCCGGAAGGATACTCTCCCGTTGACTCATTTGATATGTTGAAAGGCTGCAAGCCAAATTTTGAATTGCCTAGTTGCCGGCAAAATGGATGGGAATTGAACATGGAGTTCATAGAGTTCAAGGAATTGAACGACACTGACTGGCCCTTGACTGATTATGAACTACAGACTGGATCACAAGTAGATAAGGATATGTGTAAAGAATTCTGCCTCCGGGACTGTTTTTGTGCAGCTGCTATATATGATATGAACAATTGTTGGAAGAAAAAGTTCCCCCTTTCAAATGGAAGACAATCCAGAGGTTTGAACAGAACTGCCCTTATTAAGGTCCCAAAAGGCAACATGACAGACCTTTGTTTCAAAAGAAAAGATCAGTCCACTTTAGTTCTTGTTGGATCACTACTTCTTGGCGGTTCTGTGTTCTTAAATTTTCTTCTGCTGTTAACTATAATAGTTGCTGTTTTCTTTGTATATCACAAGAAGATGCTGAATTTACAGTTTGATTCAACTACATTTGGGTTGAGAAGTTACACGTACAAAGAACTCAAGGAGGCAACTGGAGGCTTCAAGCAGCAACTAGGCCGGGGAGCTTTTGGAACGGTCTATAAAGGTGTCACTCCATCAATTCCGAAGAGATATATCGCTGTTAAGATGCTGAATAAGGTTGAACCAGATGGCGAAAAAGAATTCAAAACTGAAGTAAATGCAATTGGACGAACTCACCACAAGAATTTAGTCACTTTACTAGGTTATTGTGATGAAGGAGAAAACCGGCTTTTGGTTTATGAATACATGAGTAATGGATCTTTGGCTTCCCTTCTCTTTGGGCTATCCAGACCTCATTGGAACCAACGGATGCAGATCGTATGTGGTATTGCAAGAGGTCTGATGTACTTACACGAAGAATGCAGCACGCAGATAATCCACTGTGATGTGAAGCCTCAAAACATACTTTTGGACGAGTTCTTGACACCTAAGATTTCTGACTTTGGATTAGCAAAACTTTTGTTGGCCGAGCAAAGTCAAGCAGCACGAACAAACATTAGAGGGACAGTAGGTTACTTCGCCCCCGAATGGTTTAGGAAAGCATCTATCACTGTGAAAGTCGATATTTATAGCTTTGGAGTGATGTTACTCGAGATTATTTGCTGCAAGTCAAGTGTTGTATTTGCAATGGGAGAAGAAGAAGAGGCTCTAATCGATTGGGCCTACGACTGCTACAGCAAAAAGAAACTAAACAAAATGGTGGAAAATGATGAGGAAGCAATGAATGACATGAAAAGTGTAGAAAGGCTAGTGATGGTGGCAATTTGGTGCATTCAAGAGGATCCTTCAATAAGGCCTCCCATGAGAAGAATTACTCAGATGCTTGAAGGAGTTGCTGAGGTTCCCATCCCTCCTCGCCCTTCAATATTTAGTTCAATTTGAATTATCAGTCTTGCTTTCATATGAGTGATAATATATATATATATATATACACACACAGTAAGGCTTGACTGGAATTTTGCTTGCAAAGTTCAAGCAAAGCAAGCATCTTCTTTGAATTCTGTGTAAAATTTTACTCTATCTAGTAGCCTTAATGCTTTATTAGTTTTCAGCAACGAATTTAGATCACATGCGCTAAAATGGCATTTTTTTTATATGCTCGATGTTGGCGTGAAACCCTCAAGCGTACATGATCGTTGTACAAATAATAAAATATGTGAATTAAGAATATCGTTCTCACGAGAAATAAGGTCTAATTTGTAATTTAATAGTTACTATTAAATTCGAAGTGTGATGAAATCAAAAGAGATGGTTCGTAAATTATTTATACTAATCATAAACTAATAAAGAAAATATATTGGAATCGTAAATTCCCCTATTCCCATTTAATTCAATTCTTAATTCGTAATCTAGTAAATTCATGCATTCAAGACAATTGATAATCCACGTTTACTCAATATTCTTTTCCAAAATATATTAAACCTATATTCAACACGATTCGATATTATTCCTAATCCGAATTCATATGAAAAACACCCATTGATTCACAAAATTTATCACACATGATTGCACATGTTATAGATATTATTTATAATACGTATTGTCCATGTGTTGATTTTGTACGTTCTAGGCTTATTGTGAGTATTCATATACTACAACAAGCAACTTATTATCTAATTGGTGCTCAAACAATCAAATAGCTCCATGGGAATGCAAAATCAATCAAATAATAACTTGAAATTCCTAAATTGATGTTTTGAGTTAAAATAAATGAAAATAGAGTTCAGCATTCATCCAATGCAATTGAAAAACCTAGAAAACTGTCCTAATTATTAAACTATACAAAAAATAAGGAAAAGACATCACTCGTATCGACAAATAATGAAGAAAGTGGATGAATCCAATTTCTTGGCTTGAATCTTGAAAAGTGATAAATATTTTTCAATAAACTTGTATGATTTGCCTTTGGTTAATGATTGCGCCTCGTTCTTCGCCTCCAAAATACGTAGAATATATATTTTTGGTCAAAACGAGGTCTCTCATATTTATTCTACTGTTAGGTATTTGTAGGAGTAGAAAATTGGTTGAAAATCACGTCCAAATTAGTTTCCAAAAGAAACTCAAATAAGGAAAGTTATCTTCGCGCACGAATTTTTTCGTCTCTGTAGAATAGCCAATATTTTGGCCATAACTTTCTATGTACATATCTAATTGAAGTGATTAAAAGTGAATTTGAAATCTAACTTAAATGGATACAACTTTGCTAGAAATAACTTTTCTAATTCTGACGTTTATTATGCCAAAAATATGTGTCAATTTTCGGCTAAAAATTTGGAATATAACATTTGCGATTGAAAATTACTTTTGATTATATTTTGATCATATTTCATTCATTTTTTAAGTTCTAATCAATCCAATCGTCTCCTAGAAATCTTAAAAGTATCATCTTCTTGTTCGAATCAACTATTGAATATTTGAAATTTGACCCTCAAATTTTGAATCTGATACAATTGAGTCCTTTTTATGTTATCTTTGCTTTTTTTTCTCCAATTCTTCATCAAACATTGAATTTTACCTACAAAATGAAATATAACACAAATTCGGTAGTATTTTATCTAAAAACAGTAAAATATCATCATTTAGGACTTCGAATAAGTGTAGAAATTACACTTATCACACCCCTAAACTTGATTCTTTATTTGTCCTCAAACAAAACTAAAACCTAACAAACACACAAACAAACAATGTTAATTACCTAATTGGTGGCTAGTCAATCAAGTAACGAAAAAAAAATAGCTAACTAACCTGACTTATTATCTCAAGATTTAAATCATAATATCATATCTAAGTACAGCTTCAAAATCACAATACAGAAATTAAAATCTACCGTTCCAATGTAAAATTGATGTGTGTGTGAAGAATTAAGTATAGCATTATGAATTCATGACTTGTTTCAATTTTCGACCCTCAATGGTCAAATATATTCATTCATCACTCGTAGAATTCACATACCCCAAACTGATTCTTTTTGCTATTTCAAGTGTGTGAACTAAAATAGAATTTTATATCATCACGGCTCTCTAGTTTAGGTAAATCTCACTAATTGCAACTCAATATGTCAATAAACAAGGATTCTCCATTAAATTTGATTGCTTCAATCTCTATTATTTAATTAGGCTAACATTCTCTTATCAAAAGTAAAATTTTCTTAAACAAGTCTTTAGGACATAACCAAGGCATGTGGTGCTTCTTCTGTTTCATACATCTACTTTTTTTTTATATATTTTTCTCAATTTTTTTCAACACTTTTTTTCTTTATTCACAACATTCTCTCCTTTACTTTCTAAATGACTCGTGTAACAAGTTTTAGGTCGATGCCTCCCAAGTCAATTGACTTTAGGGCAACAAGTAACACGTTTATAGGCTTAATAACTCGAGTTATAAATGCTATGAAAAGAAATTTTCAAATAAATTTTTTTGTGTCTTGATTAGTACAATATCCCTTATTAAACACATATCCAAGTAAAACGACCTGTAACTTGAGATTTTCACCTAATTGAATCCTATTAACCTTAGACAATCCATACAAAAATTTTAATTTAACACATGGAATGTGATGCTACCAGAGCTAGGAGTAGACAAGCACGTAAGCCCACATCTAGCAAAATTATAAAGTGATGTTACCAAAACCTGAGACTGACGTAACATTTACTCTGAGCCATTCGGATTTTTATTCATACGAGATTTTACAAGATCAAAGTGATGCATTGGTGATAACCATGACTATCACAGGGTACAAGTGCATCAGACTTTGGTTGATAATGGGAGTTCGGTCAATGTGTTGTATTCTCAAACATTAGAACAAATGGAAATCCAAGAATGCTACCTTGAGCCATATTCCAAAAGGTTGCAAAGGTTTTCCGGTGATTCTATTGAAGCTCGAGGACAAATTGTTCTAAGTGTGGAGTTAGGCGAACTCTCGAGCCAAAGAAGGATTTTAGTAGACTTTATTGTTGTTGATCTTCCTTCCAACTATAATGTCGTATTAGGGAGACCCATACTGCATGAGTTGCAAGCCGCATCTCGATATATCATTATTGCATGAAGTTCTCTATTCCAAATGGAATTGGTATAGTACGCGGGAATCAGGTCAAGATAAGGGCTTGTAATATTGATTTGCTAAGCCCATAGATCCAAATGTTGAACGGTCAACAAAATGGGCAAGCAGGGAAGATAAGGTAAAAAAGACCTATTGTTGCCGACTTCACTGAGATCGGCATTATTGAGAAACACCGTAGAAGCACTATGGATGATCAGCTTTCATTTGAAGAAAATGACATGGAACCATATCCCTATCTTAGAATCATGGTAATCTCAATACCAATAGCAATAATTATAGTCCTCAAAGTTTTAGTTGATACGCGAAGTTCTCTTAACATACTTTATGTCAACATATTGGAATGGATGGAGATCCCATTGAGTTTTCTACAACCCTACCTGAATGTGGTTTTAGGACTTAATGGGGACTTCACCAAAGCTAAAGGGATGATCAAGCTCTTTGTTGAGGTTGGTAAAGCTCCACGCCGAACTGAACTGAATGCCGAATTTGTAGTGTTGAATTCTAAGCCTTTGTTATTCAATCTCAGAGCAATTGTATCAATGTACCACTACTCTTTTAAATTCCCCACTTCTCATGGTGTAGGGTAAGTTAGGGGAAACAAAGATATTGCTGAGTCATGTCGGATAACGATTTGCTCAGAAGTTCATATGGTATATCTGATAGAATCCGATCTCAGTTTGTTAGACCCACGTTTAAGAGTGAAGGAGGAGAACTTGTGGAGAAGCAAGATAGAGTGGAGGTCGGATCAGACGATCCATCGAAAGAGCTTAGAATAGGTGATGAGTGCAATTTCTAACGTGTATTTAGCTACATTACATGACTAATTGTTGGCAAAAAAATCTTGAATAAGGCTTAATTCGATATAAATTGTGTTTCCAGGACAACAATGGTGAATATGGTGAAAATTAAAAGAAAAATGGAAAAAAGGGCTAAAACGAATGAATTGTGTTTACAAGACAACAATGGTGAATATGGTGAAAATTAGAAGAAAAATGGAAAAAAGAGCTAAACAAATGAAAATAAAGTTTAGGACCACAAGATGATACTTGGAAGATTTCTAGGAGACAATTGGATGGAATTAGAACTAAAAAGGGAATGGAATATGATCAAAATCAATTTCCAATCATACAAATTATATTCCAGATTTTTAGTCAAATATTTAAACCGACTTTTGGAATAGTAAACATCTGAATTGGAAAAATTATATAGATGTTGTAAATCTTTGAGTTATCTTTCCAACACACTTTGAATTGCATCAATCGGATATCAGACGAGAAAGTTATAACCAAAATACTGACTGCTGTGCAGAGACAAAAAATCCGCACACAAAGACAACTTTCCTTATTCGATTAGAACTCTTTTGGAAGTCAATTTCGACGTAATTTTCAACCAATTTTTAGCTCCTACAAATAGAGAACAGCAGAATACATGGGGGAGCGATTACTACGCATTCTAGAGAGAAAAACACCATTGAAGAGTAAGGAGAAATGCTAGAACTAGGGTTTCACTTCAAGATTCAATATTCAAACTTTAACTTCTAGTTATTTGGTGATATCTTCTATTTATTACTT
>CAIGRL010058639.1:0-18823 GCA_903798325.1 Fraxinus xanthoxyloides | reverse complement strand
ACATAATCTTTTACCAACTCGACACTTGGCGCCCCCCTATTGGAGGGGCGCCTGCAGGGAGTTGGTAAAAGATTATGTAAATCTTTAGGTGAGTGTAGCATGATCCTTACTATTATATTATAGTATTTTTGGATTAAAAAATGATGTACTGTATAATATGAATATTTTAATAAAATAATGTATGTGGTGTAATTTCCACAAAGGAAAGGACAGACTTAACTCATGGACAAAAATTATAACTACAATAAGTAAAAGAAGCAAAAGAATCACTATGTTATAACTACAATAAGTAATTTTTGACATTTTATATTTACTATCATATTACAGTATTTTTAGATTAAAAAATGATGTACTGTATAATATGAATATTTTAATAAAATAATGTATGTGGTGTAATTTCCACAAAGGAAAGGAAAGGAAAAACTTAATTCATGGACAAAAATTATAACTACAATAAGGAAAAGAAGCAAAAGAATCACTTGGCAAACAATAAATTAATGAAGCAACCAGAGTAGATTAAGCACAATCTTACTAAAATAAGGCCACAGACTTTGGAAGAAACGTACTTGTTTCCAAGAAGAAACCGCCAGCTACTAAGGGTAATTTTATCCCTCAATCCCAGTTCGTTATACCTTTGATCTCTTTCCTATTTAACAATCAAACATCAAAAAAATAAAAAGCAGAGGAAGTTCGTGGTCCATTAACAACAAAAGGATAGCAACTAAAGTGAAAATGAATGCACAAATTCACCTTTGTAATGAAGCTAAGCAAAAAAGTTGAAAGCAAGCAAGAAAAATAACAATTGAATCTATAATAAACATCAATAGCCTCTTTTTATAAATGAAAAATAATATAAAACATCATGATTCTGAGTGGATTTTAACAAATTTGGGGAATTTAAAAGAAACGCATTCAATGATCGTAAAGATACATAAAAAATTCCAAAACAGAGGCTTTGAAAAGCAAATAATTCGAAACGAATGAAATTCACAGTAAACTCAAAAAGGCCCAATTTCTCCAAAACTTGAAGTAAACATACAGTAAAAAGTCAAGGAAAGCATATTCTTAAGCATTCAACTAATGATACTAAAACTAACCTATAAAATCAAAACATAAACATATACTAGAAACAAATCAAGTGCCAAAAAGAACCTCATACTAAGCCCAATCTAAGCACAAAAATACCCTGGTCATCACTAAAACGCTCATAAACTCCCCTATTAAAATCAATTTCACTGAAAAGTAAGGAAAATTTATAAAAAATCAGAAAAAAAGGAGAAAACACGAGATGAAGATCCGAGGAACAGAGTAATGCAATTCCTTAAGTGTTGGTTGTTATGCAGACTTGCAGATATAGAAAACAATCACCAAGTCTTCAACAAATGGGAAAAAATGACCAAAAAATAAAGGATAAGAGAAGCAGTGATACAAGAGTAGAAGACAGAATGGCTGACGTGTTTCAAACACTGCGACAGCCAATTGTGGTCCATTCAGATGTGGTAGCTACAGAGAGTCGACTCAGTAGCATCTTCCCCCAATCTCGCCTTCCTTAACAAACCCCAGGCCCAGTTTTGGGCCAAGGTAAGTGAAGCCATCGCCTAAGGCCTCATTACTTCTCACTACTTTTTTTTTTTTTTTAGAAGTCAGTCCATGGGCCATTGAATCCATTATCCACTAAACCATCCTTCCCCAAATTCCTCCTCCATGCTTTTGCCTGTCTAAGATTATGAGAAATAGAAATATTCCAAGGCATGAAATTTGAAATCTAATACTAAAATTCCCCAAACCTTCCTCTCAAATTTAACCTTCAAGGTCCAATCGGCGATGCTTCAGCATTCACGGTGCATCGATGCAATTTTTTTTAAAAAAAATAGATAAAATTCAGCTGTTATTTTAATTGGCAAAACTAAACTACGATATTTCCGTGGGACTTCAACCGCGTTGCCTCTTGATCTTCTTGGTTGCTTTAAATCTGATTTTCTGGCTTCATCCTTCTTTCAACGGGTTATTTTCCTTTATTTTTGCCCATTTATTTGTTATACTTTGTTTGTTGACGATAGAATTGTATTTGGAATTGTTTGTTTTCTGGATCTGAAGGTGCCCTTGAGGATTTGGATACTCTAGCAATTAGCATTCACGGTTTCTGATGCAATTTGCAAACTAGTGGATGAAATTTTCAAGTAAAATGTCATGAGGGTGATTAAATTTTTTTCTCGTTACTATAATAAAGAGCAAGTTTTTCTTTTTTGGCCATCTTGGGATCTTATGAACTATATAAGGAAAAACAAAAAAAAAAAAAAGAATTTTTTAATTTTGATTTTAGGAACTAAGATACATAAATGAAGTTGACGAAGGAAGATCTCCGAGGGTATGTAGAAAATATTTCTTAATTTGCAATTAGTGAATTGAAACAGTTAAGAGGATTAGGTTCTTGTTCAATAGTTTCTAGGTAAAGTTCAAAAAGGTTTTAGGCCTTTAGTCTAACTAAATAGGATTCTAGTGCTGGTCTGTAGTTAAATATGTTGATTTCCCACCTTTAGGTGTGTTCTTGATGCTACCAGAGGTAAACTATCACAAATCTTAGCATAAAACTAAGATTTGTTTCATGTGTAATACCCCAGTGTGAGTATATGTAATTATGTATAATTATAACATAAAAACTCAATAAAATATTGCAATTGCAACCCTCATATTCATTTATGGCAAGAGGCAACTCACAACACAGCTATTGCAACCCACATATTCAGTTATTTTTTGCTAAAGCAAAATTATGATACTTTATGCACATTTCTTGACTAATAAAAATTAACTTAAAGATTATTTGCCCATTGTGGCTTTGTGGGCCTAAGGATTTTGCCTTTGACCATGGAGATTCTTTAATTATTAAAGATTATTTGCGCTATGTGGCTTATGTTTTTTACCATGGAGATTCTTTCATTATTACTAGTTCTTAAAAAATATAATTTTAATGAAAGAGTGCTTGTTCAAAATTTCAGAGTTTGAAGTTGATCAAGACTTATCTCTGATCAATTACGTCACAAGAAAGATTGAATGAATTGACTATCAATTGAGAAAAAATGTTGAACAGGTAGATTATTTAAATTTGATTAATGTTTTTGCCTCTAAAACCGCAACGCAAATAGTATAACCTATCATTTGGAGTATTATTGGCTTTGTTATTTGATTATAATATAAATATTTTATATAATGCATTGTGTTTGTTGTTTTACTATCAAATTTTAAGTGTACTCGTAAGGTATCCCTGAATCTCTAGCCTCTTCTTGATCCGACTCATTGGAGCTGGAAGCTAGATTCTACCACCTCCCCTTTCTTCTCACTTGAATGGTGAGCTATCTACTATCATTAATACTCGAAAGAGATAGATAGTAATATATGCTGAGAGGAATGTAAGACGAGCTACTCTACTATCTGCCTAAGACTCGTTAATAAGTTAACAGTGGTTCTCACTTATAGATCTTGCATGTATACTACAATTTTTTTTTTTGGGTCTGATTTATGAAGTTCATCTTAGGCCTCGAAAATCACAGGATCGGCAATGACAAACCCTCAAGCATCTTTTACGCTGCCTTCCTCGTAGAAACCATCAGATTGACCCCCAATGTTGAATTCTATGATAGAGAACGTTGTAATAATAATTGGGCCATTTGAGACTTCTTTAAATCGTGCAAAAGATTTATTATTCATCATATGATGTTATCGTTACATAAATCATTTTCTTATGTTTATATCTCATTTTGAATGAGTATTGCATGAGTTATCATGAGCATGGAATTAAGTGTCTTCAATCGCATTGGAATAATAAGAATCAATGTTTGCATAGAGAAGCCCAAATAGTTATGACTCATATTTCCATTTATAGGGCTAGTTCAATTTGAACCAAAAAATTAAAGGAAAAAAGGGTAGATCAAACAGAAAGTCATGATAGCAATATTTTCAAACATATATTGTCTAACCACGGAAATTGCTAAAATCTTTTAAAAATTTGATTTTAAACATATCCACACAATTCGATATTCTTTTACTAGTAAGAGGGAAAGAACTCGAGCAGTTGCAATGGAGATTTTGGCAATTGTAGCGGTTATTCAATGTAGATTCTAAAAATTTGATTTTAAACATATCTACACATAAGAAGCTATTGCAATGGAGATTTTGGAAATTGTTGTGATTATTCCCTGCATATGCTTGGAAGTCTATTATCCATGGTCCTCCACCCCTGGAGATTTTTAAAACTATCCAACATATGCTTGGAAGTTTATTATCCATCGATTCTAAAAGCTTTTTAAAAAAATAAAATTATATATATGTCCCTTAGTAAAATTTTAAGTTCATAATTTTTTTTACTTAGAGTGATATTTTACTTATATGTGATTTTTTACAATTCAATATTTAACTTAAAAAAAAAAATTGATAACCATGGATGTCTATGTCACCTCGACTAATCCCACAAGGCCCTGAAGTTTACGGTCGGATACTTACCTCAATGGCCTTGAGGAGACTCAAATTGGTGACCATTGGGGAGCAAACCCAAGGCCTGACCAATTGAGCAACCCCTCGGGGTTATTTAACTTAAAAAATTTATAGATTCAAAGTGTCTTTTTTGAATATGTACATATTTTCAGCATAAATTAATCTGGATCATTAAATCACATCTTTTCAAATTGGGCCATAATTGATGGTCTAGATCGTACCCTTTACCAAAAAATGCTTTAAGTCTTGAATTTCTTATGATATTAGTAAAACGTCAAAATATGAAATTAAATATTTAATAAAAAGTTAAGTTGGCTTATAAATATTTAACAAAATATGTAGAACATATATATTTTTTTGCAATTTGGAGAGTACAAGCCGCTCCATGCTACCGTCGAGGCCAAGTTGCACACTATTTGCCAGAGCTCAGCACTAGAAAACAGAGCTTAGCACTAGGAAAGAACACTGACTCCAAAAAAATCCAACTTTCAGAGGTTGTAGAGGTTGATAAGAATAACACGATCAATGTGGTGGAGGCTGGATCCGACAGTGTCGATAATTCTTCCCCACGATCGAATCTTTTCCCCACGATCGAATCTTACGTTCATTGGGAATATAGGCAGCCCTGAGGGAACGCGAGTTGAGCGACTGCACAGGGTCTCAATATTATAAAGGCACCAAAAAATTTGCTATAGGTGTGTATATATGTACAATTATATATTTAAGATATTTTATTACCTTTCAAAATTTTAATTTTTTATTTTATTTTAAGTTAAAGGACACAATATTTACACTTGGTAATTGTTGTTTATTATTTCAAGATTTGCTCATATAGAATTTCACTAATAGGTTAGTGGCTTGAGTAATTATTTGTTGATGACATCTAAATTTTGATGAAGCTTTTGAGTTTTACTTGTACTTTTCTTATTTACGACATGCAAAAAAGGAAACAAATATTTAAATGTCATACTTTTGCTATGAAATAATATTATTGGATTATATATATTTTTTAATATATTTTTCAATTACATGAAAGGAGTTCCATTTTAAAGTATTATATTACACAGGGCACTCATACGTAAGAAGTTGCTACTGCAATGGGGGTTTTGGCAATTGCAGTAGTTTTTCTTTGTAATTTTCAAACGTAATCAGGTGAGCTAGTTTTTATATGACTACACCAAAAATGTGATGTCTGTACCTCAAGTACTAATGTTAATTATTTATTTATATGTAATTTGTTGATGTACCAGAAAAAGCATTATCAACTCCCTCGGAATCAATTGCAATATGGATAAGGAAACATGCTACTACTACCTGCAGTAAGGGGCCAGAAATTTTATTCAGTGCGGGCACAATTTAATCAACACCGAACTTTAAGTTCTTGGCCATGGATTTAGTGATCAAGTCATGTTGTAGCCCAACTGAATTTTGATTTCGAACTCGCAAATTTTGATTTGACTTGCCAGTTCGAAAGATTGACTCATGCTCCTCCCCTCTTCCCCCAATCTATTCATGTCCAAGATTTCATAAAAGATGAACCGTGCAACTAAGATTTAGACACAGAAGTCGATAATCTAGGAAACTTATTACTTGAACAAAAAGTGAACTAACTTGAATAATCTAGGAGATCTATGGCTTGAATAATCATGGAAGCAGTATCAAGTTTGAACTATTAGTTTGCAAGCATGCAAAACATTATACCACGAAACCTAGAGTTCCATAAATAAGTAGATAAAACATATTACAGATTTGAAGTAGCTGTTGAGGAATTCTAGCTTTGCCTTCATCAGGCCACCTTTTGTGTTGCAAATGTTGCTAGCATTTACACCTACATATTGTTAAGTTACATTAAGACAATTAGATTAACACTGGATTATTTCATGCATTCTGAAACCTAGAAAGAAAAATCTAGCCCAAATCTCTTCATTTCCGTTAAGCCCAAATCAAATTAATTGAAAGCAAAATCAAGTTAAGTCCAAATCAGCATATCATGTAAAATCAAGCAAAATCTAATCTCAATTTTATCTATTGTGCACTTTTAAGTTAAGCCCAAATCAATATGCATATATTCATTGCTCAAATACACATAATAACATTAACAAGCATCTGGCACGCACTCAATTAAAAACAAAATCAAACACATATAATAACAACTCTGCTCAATGCCAAACACACACACACACACACACACAATTAAACTCTGCTCAAACAGACATAATAACATTCAGAAAATAAGTAATCACAGGCAGAGCAGATTTTGCATAGAGTAATAGGGATCGTACCACTTGGCACTTACCAGACAAGAGGTCGAGAAACGAATGGACGAGGGACCTTCCTTCTTCTGTCGATGGAAGGCATCAGCCGTTGAGGCGTCGAGTCAGGGAGGTCGCGAGAGAGTTGAGTACGAGTGGAGAGGCGAAGATTGAATTTGAAAATTCTTGGTTTCAATTTCAGGTTCGGATATTTGGTTTTGGGTCAATTTTTGTTCTCTCTCTCTTTGGGCTGGTTAAGTGAAAAGCCTAATAGGCTACAACTACCAAAAGAAAAAAAAATGAAAAAAAAGATTGGGCTAGGCCTTGGCGTCCTTAACTGCCTCCCCTTTGGTATTAGTTCGTTGTTCTCGTTCTACTCTACTATAATTCCACCCTTTTTAGGCAACACTTGTACTGGACTTACCTAAGAATTGTCTGAAATGGGATGGATAAATCCTATATCAAGAAATTTCAGCACCTCTTTTCTTACTACTTCCTTTAAAGTTGGATTTAATTTGCGCCGCCCTTCCACCAATGGCTTAGACTCGTTCTCCATCAAGATTTTATGCATACAAAAAATATGATTGGTTCCTCGAATATCAACTATAGTCCATCCAATTGCAATCTTATGCTTTCGTAACTGATTCCTCTAATATAAGTTATAATCCATCCAATTACAATCTTGTGCTTCCGTAGTACCCCTAATAACTTATTTTCCTCTTCTTCTATCATGTCATTAGCAATGATCACTAGTAGAGTTGTAGAGTCCCCCAAAAATGCATAATGGAAATGGGATGGTAAGGGTTTTAACTTCAGAGTCGGCGCTTTCTCCACTGAAGGTACTGATGGTGTAGGATTGGAACCAATAGGCTCATATTGTCAATGTCTCTGTCCAATTGGTTGTTCAGCCAAACATACTGTACATTCTGTTCCATCTGACTTTGCTCCTTCTAATTGTGTTTTGTTTGCTTCATGTAAAATTTCTGGATGTATTGCATTAATCAAGAACATCCACCTGGCAACAAGTATCTAAAGTCAACGGGTGTTACAATGTTTTGAACATGTTGAATATGACTTGTTCATTGTCCATTCGAAGAATCATTTTTCCATCATAGACATCAATCGCCCAGTAGCCGAGAACGGTCTTCCCAAAATTAGAGGAATGTTTGAATCCTCTTGCATGTCCAAGATAATGAAATATGTCGAGAAGATGAACTTATCAACTTTGACAAGCACATCTTCAATGATCCCCTTGGGCCTTTTAATAGAACGATCAACAAGTTACATTGAGATTGTTGTAGGTTTGGCTTCCCCTAATCCAAGAGACCTATACATAGAGAGTGACATCAAATTAAAAGTAGTACCTAAGTCACATAAAGAATGCTCGAAATAATTAGAACCAATGGTGTACGATATAGTAAAACTCCTCGGATCCTTTAATTTAGGAGGTAGCTTTTTTAGAAGAATTGCACTGCATTCCTCGTTCAGGTAGACAGTCTCATGCTCTTCCAGCTTTCTCTTGTTGGCTATTATCTCTTTTGGGAATTTTGCATAACTGGGCATCTATGCAATTGCATCTGCAAATGGGATGTTTATATGTAGTTTCTTAAAAATTTCAACAAACTTCGTAAATTGCTTGTCTAACCTCCTCTTCTGCAACCGTTGAGGAAAGGGAATTGGTAGCACATAGGCCTTGATAGGACTTGGTCCTCTGAGTGTAGATGGTTCTTCTTTCTCTTCATTTTTATATTCATTTGTTGCAGATTTCTCGTTCCCATGTGCCTCTTCAACTTCTGCCTCTTTTTCTCGTCTGTTTGGCCTCTTTACATGTATCTCAGGTAGTTGTGCTCCACTCCTAGTTGTAATGTCTTGCACTTGCTCATTTAGATTTATCATTGTATTTCCCAGCAATGTCCCTTGTGGGCGTTCTACTAGCTGTTGAGATGTCTGACCGATTTATGTTTTCAACTTCTTGATCAATGTCTGTTGATTCTGAAAATTTGTATCAATTTGATGGAACACCTTATCTATCTTTTGCATCTACTGATTGAACATCTCCCCTCAAACTTAGTTTTTTCTCTTGCTGGACATTATTTGGAACACTCTCGGGCTGATTATCAGACCAACTAAAGTTCGGGTGTTGTCTCCATCCTGGGTTATATGTTTGTGAATATAGGTTAAAATTGTAAGAGCCATTCTGAATGAAGTTGACATATTCATCGGGAAAGCCCATAGACATACAATGTTCTGTCAAATGGTTAGCTCCACAATTTTCACATGATGGACCATTCATAATTGCGTGTGCTCCTCTCGTTTGTGATTTCACCAATAATTCTACTTGCTTTGTCAATGCTGCTATCTGCGTGTTGGTAGATATTGTGTTATCAAGTTCATACATCCCAGATGCTTTCGGTTGTACCACTCTTTTGACAAAAACATTGAATGTGTAGTTGCAATGAGCTCAAATAAATCCATGTTTTCTTGTACGGATTTTCTTATTATTGATCCACCAACAGATGAGTCCACATGAGATTTTAACATTGGGGAAAGCCCAGTGTACTGCATTTGATGACCTATTGGGATTCTATGATCTTGACACTTTCATATCAGATTTTTGAATCTGTTCTATGCTTCGTGATAGCTCTCTCCATCCTGTTGGGAAGTTTGAATTTCCAATCTGAGTATAGCTAATTTTGCCAATGGAAAGAATTTGTTGCAGAGCTTTCTGGTGAGGTCTTCCCATGTAGTAATGCTTGTTTGAGGTTTGGCGTCTAACCACTCCAATGCAGTATCTCTAATGTATATGGGAATAACCGCAATTTAATAGCATATTCATTGACCCCAGGAGCATGGAGATTCTGATAATTTCAGAGAAATCGGAGGTGTGGGTATTCGAATTTCCATGAGATAACTCGTAGAATTGAATAGGGTTGCTCATCAAATCGATCCATTATGCTCTTATCTGAAAATTATTTATCTCAAAATCTGAATACACAATACTGGAACGAGCAGGCGCAGCTATGGGCATCAAAAACATAGAAACTAGCAAGTCTCCTTCATTTATTTCCCTTCGCTCTTGTTGCTGTTTCGGTGGTACAACTACTCTTGTTGCAACATGTCCAATTAGCTGAATAATAATCAAAATATTTTGATCGTCTGCCATTTGATGTTGTTGTTTTTGTTTGTGTTCTTTGAATTTTCATCTGAAAACACGTTCTATTTTCAAGTGAAACGGTTCAAGATCGTCGCCTTAGGTACGGAACATGTAACGAACACTTTTTTCCTGCAAATAAAAGAAATTAAACAATTTAAATAAAAGTTAAAACTAAAATAAACTAAGGCTAAAAGTGAATAGTCCCCAGCAACGGCGCCAAAAACTTGTTGCATTTTTTATATCGCAAACGTACGATATCGTAACAAATAGCATAGTGGATCTTTGAGTCCAGATATATCGTTCCCACGAGGACTATACTATAGGACTTAATCTAGTTTTTCTAACTCCTATTTGATAAAAATAAGTAAATAAAGAATGGTAATAGTTGTGAATATAAGAAGATTGCAAACAGTGATTGACAAAAGATTCGAATATGTAATAAATATTATGGCAAAACAAATTCATCTAATGATCACCTTAATTTCGTAATTCAAGATTCTAACCTAATGTAGTGTTCGGTCAAATCCTTATATTGTATTCAATTTACCCCTCTCGAGTTCTCATTAAGTCTATTTAACTAATTCAGTTCCATATCTCTAAGCGAATTACCCTTAGTTAAACAAAATATAGTTCTAAGAATTCCTATTATGATCGCAATAAATAGTATAAGTATCTCTACACGTTATACTACTTTACCGGATTTTATTATACATTTTAAGCCTCAAACTGAGCTCTCAATTCGTAATAGACTCAAGTAATCATCAAATTATTGGCTAGATAATTCAAAACATTATACTCATAACAAGATCAACACATAAACGAATAAACTACAAAAATATTTGAATAAAAGAATCAAGGATCACAAAAACTATATTATTTGCCTTAATCTAAAGTTTAGTTACGCATAATGTAAAAGAAAAAACAAATAAATGTCTTTGAGTACATCACCGGATTAATTAAATAAAAATATAGAAAAGAATCAGCTCTTACACCAAGGTCTTCTTCCTCTTCCAATCTTCGCTTTAAACTTGAATCTCGTGATGAATTTCTTCTTTGGATTTAATTCTGCAATCTCTCGTTGTATCTCTCTTTTTTCATTGTTTCAGCCCCCCGAATCGTGCTTCTTTATACTTCCCTACTTGTGCTTGGCAAGTTTGGAGTCTTTTCTGGGTTTTTCACTACCCAAAACAGCAACACCTTACTTTGGCGGCGCAGCGCATAGGCGCTAGGATGCAGCGCCTAGGTGCTATGGTTGCAGCGCCCTTGCTAAAAATTTTTGCTTCCTGAGTATAATGTAGGGTCTGGGTGCTGCTTCTCTACATTTTTCTGTCTTTTCCAGCGCTTGAGCGCCGTTTTTGTGTCTATTTTCCCCTTTAGCCTGTTTGTACACTTCAAGACCCCTTTTTCTCATCTCTTTACTACACCTTTAAAACAACACTAGTAAATGCATTAAACGTTCTATAATCATAACAAAATCTACACATAAACGAATAAACTACAAAAATCTTTGAATAAAAGAATCAAGGATCACAAAAAACCATATTGTTTTCCCTAATCTAAAGTTTAGTTACGCATAATGTAAAAGAAAAAATAAATAAATGTCTTTGAGTACATCACCGGATTAATTGAATAAAAATATAGAAAAGAATCAGCTATTGCACCAAGATCTTCTTCCTCTTCCAATCTTCGTTTTAAACATGAATCCCGTGATCAATTTCTTCTTTGGATTTAGCTCTTCGATCTCTCATTGTACCTCTCTTTTTTATCAATGTTTTGAGCTCCCCTAATCATGCCTCTTTATACTTTCCTACTGGTGCTTGGCAAGTTTGGAGTCTTTTTCTGAGTTTCTCACGGCCCATACAGCAACACCATACTTTGGCGGCGCAGCGCCTATTCACTAGGATGCAGCGCCTAGGTGCTATGGTAGCAGTGCCCTTGATGAAAAATTTTGCTTTCTAGGTATAATGCAGGGTCTGGGCGCTGCTTCTTTGCATTTTTCTGTCTTTTTTTGTGCTTGAGCGCCATTTTTGTGTATATTTTCCCCTTTGGCTTGTTTGTACAATTTAACACCCCTTTTTTCTCATCTCTTTACTATACCTTTAAAACAACACTAGTAAACTCATTAAAAATGTTCTATAATCATAAAATTAAGTCAACAATTAAGTTAAATTTGTATAAAACTCATGTGCAAAACACACTTATCAATGCCCACTTTTGAGATCCTCTTTTTGTCCAATTTTTTGGTCTATGATTTTGAACAATTACAACAATCCTCCACTTATTTAAAATTACATTGAACACAAATTCAAACCAACAACACTAATGCATAAGGTTTAGATATCTTTCGATTTGAGTTTAACCATAATATAATTCCCACAAAGTATAATCAAATTCCAAATAGGATAATAGCTTTGAACCAGATATTCCTTGTGATGATACCAGTGAAAATATACACACATTGTCATGTGTATCATAAGTTCCTCAAACTAGTTTAATATGGATTTGCACTTATCCTATTTGTTGAACTTTTAAGAAAGAAACTCCAACTCCCTATTGCAGCACTACCATTTCGAAGTATGGTCTAGGTGAAGTTCTTTCAGTACTTTTGTTACTTTTAGAGATACTTATACTGAATTTCATTAAGAGCTTAAAGTTCAACCTTCATTTAAGTAACAACCAACATTACATAATTAGGATAAGGTTCTTACAAAAATTATAATGCTAAAACTATTTAATTATCGAATGACTTATTGTTACATTTGAACCTGTGAATTATTGTTTTAGTAATGATAGGTAGAATTGCTGTCATTAGTAGCACTTTTTAGTTTAGGAGTTTCAAACTAATCCTACTCGATGTAAATATAACTAAATCTCTTAAATACTTTTAATTTCCAATTTCCCCATGAGATCTCAACTAACTAAGTTCTTATTCATGTCAGGAACATGCTACTCATTGGTCAAAGTAATAGTTTTTTCCGAAAGTGAATATGGTATCCACATTTCCTTTCCCAGTCACTTTGGAGCGGCCTTCATTACCCATTTGTATCTCTTGTTCTCCTTCTAATTCTATATCATTTCCAAGTCTCCTGGAGTTTTGCATTGATTGCTCCCATTTGAAAAGATTTTGAAAGTTCTATTTTGACCATTTTTAGCTTGTTGACAAGAACTTTCAACTCATGCACTTGGGGATGTAGGGAAATGTTCCCAAGAAATTTAAAGTCAAAATACCTTGATATTAGGAATTTCTTTCTACCTTTTTCCTCGGCTTTGTATTTGTTTTCCAACGCATCCAAAATCTCTTTTGTTGAAGTATTATAAGTGTAGAGATCGTACAACCTACTTGAAAGTGTATTGAGAATGTAACCTCTACAGATTAATTCATCTTTTTGGTGTTTTTGTCTTTCACTCCTTACAACATACAAATATCCATTTGTTAGTTTTGGTAGTGGTGCCAAATCCAAATCAAGACGTACAAGATCTTCAATACTGTTAGAAGAAACTTCAATTTGTTGTGCCACCTAGTGAAGTTTATTCCATCAAATCTATCCAACCAAACAATGTCTTGATTTATGAATTTGATGGTCGCCATAGTTATCTCGTTCTCCATATATATCATTTGAAATTGTTGAACAAAACCTTGGAAAAGATGGAAGAAGAGAACATATGAAGTAGCAAGAACATCGAAAAATCCCAAAATAAGACTTGTGCTCATAATCGTTGTCCTCAAACGATATTTTTCCCCTTTAGGATTTATTTTGGCGCTTAAAGGGACTCACGACAGATGATTTGTAGGATTGAACTGGTTTTGAAGAAGAAAAATACTTAAGCACCCAAATTTTCTTCCAAAACTTGAAGAATACTTAAAGGGTTAGAATATGTATGTAAGAATTGGAAAAAACTCTTTTAACATGAAATGAATTATGATATCTTATGTTTAGAAATAGAAAAATGTTACCTACTTATAGTTTCCATCAATACAGTACGAAAAGACTTCAATCATTCATGAAAAATTGGGAGCTTTCCATGAAAAGACACCAAAAAATTCAAGTTGCAAAACCAACCTAACAGTTTGTTTCACAAGCCATGCGTGTGCATGATAGTGCGCATGGTTCACCTAATTTGGTTTTTACACTACAGAAACTATACATGCCATGTGCACACATGGTTATAAAGCCCAAGTGTGCACATAGACTAATACTTATGCTCACTTCGATTTTCATCATTATCCGATCCTTTTTTCGTCTAATTCTTTCATCTATGATTTTAAACAGTTAAAATATAAAATGCACTTGCTATTTTATCACATCAAAGTTCCATATTATATTAGTGCATTTTAGAAGCTTCTTTGCGTTTCTACCAAATGACGAGCTTGCTTGCTTGCTTGGATTGCTCCTAGCCTTCGCCTTGCATCTTTTTGTATGCTTCTCAGCATGCCTTGAAGTTGTTGAACCCTATTTTGTATTGCACTTTCATCTCCTCACTAGTTCCTGGTGTGCAAAATCAATCTCGTGTGCACACCTTGCGGATCCTTGGGTGCTGGTCCAGTTGCTGATGCTCATTACCACTCTCACTGTTGGAGCATGACAACGTACTCATAATCAATTTCTTATTGATTAAACTACTCTTCTTTTTAATTTGCAAAAATAATGTTCATTTTCAACGTCATTGGAGTTCATATCTTATCTTTCTAAAATATTATAAAGAACAATAAGCAGATCATTACATAAATTAAAGAGTAATAACATATTTCTAATTGTTTGACTCATTGTATGTCCACTCTCATAAGACATATTCTAATTTGACATATTGAGCAGGCCTCTGTTTCTCTCGTTTTAAAACAATTCTTTAACTCTCATATTCATTTTCAATCACGCATTCACATAATAAAATATCTTACACGTAAATCAAATTTTTTTCATACTTTTTAATCGCACATTCTCCCAAAAATCGCTATTCAAAACATCATTTTTTCTAAATAATGACCATCAAACAGGAGTTCAGTATTGGAACTTTGGCAATGGTTTTAGGAGTTTTAACATGCATAATAGACTTGTATTCAATATACACCTACGAACCCTTTTATAAGATTAACAATTTAAGTAAAAAACATCAAAACATTGAGGATTTGAGTTTATTTATATATCCTTTGCTAATTTACAAATCGTCAATAGAGTCCCTTGATAGGCAAATTAAGTTATCCTAATCAATCCTTGTATCTCAATTGTTAAGACACCTCAAGATCCCAACGTTGCTAATAAAATCATGTGAAAAATTTATTTTCTACTTTTGCTCTCTCCATTTCTATGCAGTCAAATACTATTAAAATACCTTGTAAGTCTCGAAAATGATTGAAAAAAGTAGAAGTTTGAGGCTTTATCATAGCCTATAGACGTCCAAACTTCATTAGTCTAAGTAATCAACTAAAACTCCATATACTTTTAACATGTACATAATGTATAAATAAAAAAATTCTAAGAAATGCATCTATTTTACTGGCTGGTGTGGTACACGAAAGATCCAACCATCAAACAAGTGTATGCATAAACACTAAAAATAGTAAGAGAACTAATGCATGCAAGTCTATATATTTTAGATTTTTGGATGACATACGAAATGCATATTAGGTTCTTCGAATTTCAAGAAATGATACTTGATTGGAATATTGTTATAATCTCACAAATACTTTTGATTTTCTTTTTCTGTTGTTATGGTGTTTTAGAAAGCTTGATCTCCGAAATCAGTTTCATAAACTTAACGAGGAATTCTTCAAGACCACTAGTCTTGACCATTCTTCTCATGCAATAAGGGTTAATGAGTGTTGTATATAAACAAAATACTGAACTCATATAATAGACTATGCAAAAACAAATTTCTATTGATATTTCATTTATAGTGTTTAAGGAATTTGTTCAGACCTACTCATTAGATGTAAAATTGATTTAGCTTTCCTTCGACCTCTTTCAGTACAATTTTCAGAAATTTCAACTAAATGTTCATACACACCGTATTGAAGTGCTGCCAAAATGAGATTTGAATTGTTTGATCCCAGTTCAAGAAGAACAGAAGCTGCACATTCCTTGTTTTTGGGAGTCCCGTCTCTCATAAAATTTACGAGAGTTTCTATAAATGAAAGTTGTCCAATTTCTTGTTTACCCTTCGAATTTGAGGCGAGGATTAGCAATATAGAGAGAGTCTCGTCAACCATGTCCAGCTTTTTGTCCTTGATTACATTAAGTAGCGGTGAGACAATGCCAGCTTCAATGGCCTTGGTTTTATTTGCATGGTTAAGGCACAAATTGAAGAGAGCAGTTACCGCATCTTTTTTACCTCTAATTGTTCCAGTTTTTAGCAAATTGATCAATGGTGGAATGCCATTTAAATTTCCTATTTTTTCCTTGTTCTCGTCGAGCATTGACAAGCTGAACAATGCTGCTGCAGAGTTCTCTTTAGCTCCAATTGATCCATTATGCAAAACTTCAATTATGGTAGGAATGGGTTCTTCTCTAGATATGAGCTTCTTGTTAGACTCATCGATGGATAAGTTCAAGAGGGCTGTCACGGCATGTTCTTGAATTTTGGAATCTGGATAGGATAAAAGATGCATGAGAGGTGGGACTCCTCCACTATTAGCTATTGATATTCTATTTTCTGGACTCTCTTTTGAAAGCATTCTGATCTTCTTTACTGCCGCTCTTTGCTCGTCTAGCTTACTTGAGGACAAATTTTGAACACTCAATAATATGTTCCCATCATTTGAGGTAGAAGGAATCTCCACTGTTTCCCCCATCCCCTGTGAAAGTTGAAAACTGTTTTTCTCACACCACTGCAGAATTAAGTTCTTAAGAGCGAAGTTTGGAGCTACAGACAAGTGAGTCAAAATTTGCCCAGTTTTGGGGCATGTTGTGTGACCTGCATCCAACCAATGTTGTATGCTTTGTCTTTCATATGTCTGTAATGGAGAAAAAAATTAAAACGAGTCACCATGTACTTCTCCAAACAATAAGTTTTAGTCAAACAAGGAAGGAGAAACTTAGTTAAGAAGGGTGAAATTACCTGTCCTGTTGCAATAATAACAGGATCTTTCATAATCTCTAGTGTGATTGGACAAAGAAATTCGTTAGGGATTGCAATAGAGGCACATTTCACTAGAGTTTTTGGTACTTCAGAATCATCCAAGAAATCATCTTCTGAAACTCCTGCTAATCGTTTGAATTTGTTTAGAAGATCTGTCATATGCTGTATACTCTCTGCAGTATGACATCCTCGTCTTTCCTTAACTTTCTTAATGGCTAGAGATTCTATCTCAAGTTCCTGAGCAGTGTGTAAACCAAGCTTATTTGCTAGCCTTTCAATAGTGGCACTGTCTGCATTTCGGTCATCATTTGTGGACAATGCCACCATCAAATCCATCGCGAGTTCCATATCTTGCGTATCTGTTCGCTTTTTGGCTCTTTTCAGTTGCACAGACAACAATTCAATCTGAGATATGTAAACTTATCTCAAATTACAGAAAAAAGTAAAAAAATTGATCAACTAGATAATATTATGCATTTATTCTAGGGTCACATCAGAACACAACACATAAAAAAAAGGGCAAAGAAGAAATCCAACATTCATACAAACATTTCAGCTGTAAATCGAAGTGTTAAAAATCCAATACAGCCCCTCATAGTTCTATATACTTTTATACATACTCTAACATTGAAAAAGAAATTCTTTGTTAGTTTGGAACCAATGGCTCCTTAAGTCTCTGTGCTTCGTCTAATTTGTCTAATCTTGTATACAATTGATTTCCACTTGAGTTAGAAAAAATAGGGACATCGACTAACGGTCCGGACAATCATATGATGTGTTAAGAGAGAAAAAAAAACAAGTGATTTTAAGATGATATGAAGAGTTGGTAATGCATACTTGTTCTTTCTCTTCATCTGAAATTCCAAGCTCATCATACGGCATTCCTTCCACGGCTTGATTTATCTTTTCATATACCGAATGAAATCTCACCATCATAGCCTCACTTTCTGTTGCCTGAACAAATTAAAGAATCATAAACAGGAATTCCCAATGTTTTCTCACAAAATTAGAGAAAATTCAAAGCCTCTAACCAGGTATATTTTACTTGCAGAATGACACATGTTCAACAATTTCTTGGCAGTTCGAAAAGCCTTCTTCAATTTCTTCAAACACTCAATCCCGACATCAGGAATTGGAATTTCGAGGTTCCTGATCTCATCTAAAAATGGCAAAAAAACCTTTAATCTCCTAATAAGATTATTACATTCTTTCCTCTGAGTCCTCCTATACTCTCCAATATCCTTTATAGATTCAATAATCTCGATTATTTCATCAACCAAATCCATTCGGCCTCGTGGGCTTGATGGATCTGATGATGCAATGTTCTCGTCCTCCATAATGCAGAGCCACTAGTGGTCTAGTGAGGGCAGTTGCCTCACTAGATTTCTGTCTCAGGCAGCTGGTGCTGAAGGCAAGGAGATATCCATGAACCACCACATCAAAATTCAAGAGACATGTTGTCGAGAGAAAATCACTGTTGCGTAATGAAGATTATCATCAAGAAACAACAATTTTTAACAAAAATAAATTCCAAGGAGCTAAAAGAAGAGAATGGCGATATGGCCGGACGAAATATTAGGAGTGGATCGACGCCTTCCTGAAACTGATAATGGTAACTCGGCAGGATTATATTGATGCTGTGTTGAAATTAAATCATTCACAACAATATAAAGCCAAATAGATTTAAAAGCATGTTTTTTTCACAAAGAAATCTGATACTGGTGATGAAGAAGATGGCTTATACTTGCAGAAATCAAGGATACACAAGATAAATTGGTGCCACACATCTCCCTTTTTCCCTCTCCTTCACAGTAAATTGCTTCCTATTTTTAGTGCAATACCAAGGAAAAAACTC
>CAIGRL010058632.1:0-12045 GCA_903798325.1 Fraxinus xanthoxyloides | reverse complement strand
AAATCAACAATTATTAAAATCAGGTGTTTAATGGGCAAATTCTTAAAACTTAATAAATAAAATAAAACTTAAAATAAAAAACAAAACAAAAATAAAATTAAAACATTTCATCTCTCTTTCTTTTGAGAGAGGAGGAAGAGCGACGGGGGAGAGGGAGCCCTCCTCCGGTTCCACTCGTGAGTTGGAGCTGGTATTGATGCTAGAAATTGATTTTCTAGCATCAATACTAATCTCCAAGAATTGAGGGAGAAAATGGATCCTTATCAAAAATAGAATGATTGGAAATGTGGGTTGTGAGGAGGGGAAAATAGGATTTTAAAAGTAGTGAAATTTTTAGGGCACAAAAACCTAGGTAGTAAATATGCTAAGGGTTTGGGCCGAAGGGTTTTTCTCTAGTCGGGTTTTAGGTGGTTTGGACTAAAACGTCAAAACATTGGACTAATAATTAATTGGACCCTAAATTACGAGACATTGCTTAAAATATTAAAATGATAATAAATCCGACATTTTAAAAATATAATCGAGGTCGATTTCGTTTTAAAATGGCTAGACGAACACACGATTAAATTTGGAGTTAAGCTTAGCGACACGTTTTTCGAGAAAAGTAATTTTTTATTTATTTAAATTTTCGGTCGCTAATAATAGATGTNTAGGTAGTAATTGGGCTAGGGGTTTGGGCCGAAGGGTTTTTCTCTAGTCGAGTTTTAGGTGGTTTGGGCTAAAACGCCAAAACATTGGACTAATAATTAATTGGACCCTAAAATACGAGACATCGCTTAAAATATTGAAATGATAATAAATCCGACATTTAAAAAATATAATCGATGTCGATTTCGTCTTAAAATGGCTAGACGAACACACGATTAAATTTGGAGTTAAGCTTAGCGACACGTTTTTCGAGAAAAGTAATTTTTTATTTATTTAAATTTTCGGTCGCTAATAATAGATGTGAATATATCCAATTGAATTCCTCCATTGCTTCACCAAAATTGTTAGTTCTTCATGAATTTCTTGAGCAAAAAATCAATAGAAGATTGATGTATGGGGGCGTTCTAGATGGATCCTCCCGTTCTAGGGTTTCATAACATGTATTTATAGTTGTTTCAATAAGTGGTTGACTTACATTTGGAAACCAAAATTTTCGCCTTGAAAATATTCTATGCGATCGCATAGTTATAGGTGTTGCGGTTGCATAAAAGGCTAGAATTGGCGACTGAAGAGTTCTGAAAGGTCCAATGCGACTGCAGAGAATAACCCTATGCGACCTCTTAGCTTTAGGATTTTTCCACCGGACAGTTTGCAGTATTTTTGTCATAACGTTTCTCTTCCGATGTTCGATTGAGGTGATTCAAGATTTGTTGGAACACTAACTCAAAAGGATACAACTTTGCTTCAGATACCTTCTTCGAATTTGATCATTTTCTATGTCAAAAACTGGTCTCAATATGAGGCTGAAAATCGGTGCAAAACTTTTCAGCTTGAAAGTTGATATGTGATAATGTCTTAGCTATATTTCATCCATTTGAATCATTTATTCATCCAATTGACCTCTAATACTCTCGAATTTTCATCACAAGGTTAGAAACAAGTTAAGAGTACTTGCACTTTAGTTCCTGAACTTTCACTTTTTTCCATCTTGGTCCATTTTCACTTGTTTATCCTTTTTTCCGCTACATTCATCACTTTGTCCTAAGAAACGTAAATTACATAGAATTAAGCTATATTCCAACATATTAATCAACACTTTCCCCCGTTTTGATAGTATGATAAGTGTGTAAAAATGCACTTATCAAGTAACCAGGGCAAAAACTTTGTTGATAGAAGGCAGAGGATCCATGAGAAACAGCTATCCTCTTACTTGAGAAAAGAAATCATTTAGCCCCATGAAGAATGACATAATGTATTCCATTTGATAATGAGCATTCAGTTCCTTCGCACCACCGCAAGTACACTTGCCACCATTGCAATTAGGACAATAATTGCTCAACTCTTCCCAAATGGTTTTTAGTTTAGTAAAATAGATGCTAACATTGTTCTGATCTTGAGAAAAATTCATTAGTTCTTTCCTCAATTGAAAAATGCGTGGTCCATTTTTCTGTTGGGACCTATCTTTTAAATCATTCCAAATCTCATACGCAGATGTTGCATAGATAACACTAGCAGATATTTCTTTCGAGACTGAATTTAAGATCCAAGATATAATAATATTGTTATTTCTCATCCATGAATTGAGCATATCATGATCATTACCTTCAGGTTTATCTATGGTTCCATCGACAAAACCAATTTTGTTCTTTACGGACAAGGCTATCAGCATGGCTCTCCAGAAGGCATAGTTATCTTTTATCAGTTTCTGTGAAACAAGGACCAATCCTGGACTATCTGAATGGTGCAGAAAGTAAGGACCGGAAGGATCATCAATGACAGATCTGCTGGAAGACGACCTTGCATCAGGTGCATTCAGTGATTGTGTTGGTTTTATTCAGGATGAATCAATAAAAGACCAGTTTATTAATGACTTTGAAATTGATTGAAGAAAGAAGAAGATGGATGCAACTAGCAGGCCAGCTCTGATTCCATATTGAGTTTAGAGAGAATGGAGGGAAAAAATCTCATTCCAGTAAAAATAAAAAAGAATTATACAAATGTATCTATAAATTAACAATGCAAAAAAGAATCTCCAGCTGTTATGCTAACAAACTAAATAAGACTAACAGAAAATGGAAGAACCTAGATGCTAACTAACTAAACTAACTAAGACAACATAACTTTTAACTTTGTAATAACAACATGCGTGACTCTTCTTTAGCCTGACTTTATGATTAAAAAATTAAAAATGGAAGGCATCATGGATCCTCAAATTTTAAAATTAAAAAATAATTCACAACCTTGCATTATGATTAAACAAATGATTTTTCAAAGCCGAAAACTTTTCAACTGTCACTTAAATCATCATGTTATCTTCTTTAGCCTGACTTTATGAGCCATGTTCTTCTTACTTAGATTAATGTTTAAAATTTCGAAGAGTGAACATATTTTCATGAAAACTTGTGAAAGTTATAAAAAATCGACATGATCCATTTAAATTGAAGACCAAGTTAACACATATGGGTGTACTTTCTTTATCGTTCTAACAATATTTATCGAGTGACAATTTGAAATTTGAAAAATGGGTCCAATTATTTACTTTCTTGATTTGATTTGCTAATAATTTCAGTTTAACGGGAAAAAAATGACTATTTTAATAACTTCATTGTAAGGTTGACTTTTAGTTAAAAAAATTTAAGAGAATACATCTATTACTTGATAAAAGAATATATAAATTTTGTTACGTTAAAAGTCAACATCCACCAAATGCCACAGTGGTCAAGTGTTTCATAATTCCAATGGAGATCACAGGTAAAAATATTCCAATTACACTGGTTTTTATAATGTCCATATGCTCCAAAATGGTGAAAATATTAAGCTAAAATAACTGCAAAATGGATTGATATGTACATAATTGAATACTGCGAATCCAGCACAAGCCACAGCGGGAGCTCGTCGAGTGCTGGATCCGCCACTATTTGCAAATACATTCATTCAATTTATAGAATCGTGTATTTAACTTAGCACATGTTTGATAACCATTATTTAAAAATTATTTAATTCTCATACTCATTTTTAATCACATTTACACAATAAAATATTTTATCCGTAACATAAAATTTCTCCCTACTTTTTAACCACATATTTTCAAAAAATTACTATTTAAAATTTAATTTTCTCAAAATAACTGCCATCAAACAATGGCTTAGATTGAGAATTTAGTGTTTCAAGAATTCAAAGGATGTAGAGAAGTAAACTTGAAACAATTAAACAATTCGGCTATGTTGCATGACACCCTCCCTCATTGATCCTTCACAATAGGGCAGACAAGATTTTTTTGGCATTTTTATTCACATCGATCCCGCAAGGGTTCCACTCCTATGTAAGTATAAGTCAATAAGAGTGTCAATTTTTATTTTTTTTTGGCAAAGAAGTTTGATTCAACTTGAAAGTACTATCTTTATTAAAATAATATCATAAAAACTTCAAAGGAAACATATAAATTATGAAATGTGTGCAACTTTAAGCTTTGAATTAGGTTAGATGACGGCTAGCTAGTCAATCGTCTTACGTTGTTAATATACACACGACAAAATATTAGACAGAATTTGACCTTTCAGCCTTTCGCATGCGTTGTACCTTAACTTTCCTCAATTATGAGTTCATAGTGTTATACGTGGCTATTAAATATTAGAATAACATTATCTAGCATTAGTCATACTAAAGCACTAGTCTAAATGATTATATTTGATATGTTCAATTGTACGGATTATATGACATTTCATTTAAGTGAATATTTTTATTTAACATCATGCAGTTGCAACTTAAAATGGTGCTAAAAGAAATGGTACTGAATAACATTTAATGACATGAGTTCATAATTTTGTATGTCGCTATTAACTATTAAGTTGTAGAGTCTAATCATACCACCGCGTGAAGTTGGTGTATAGATCGATATTCGACCAAAATTTAATTAAGGATTATTTAAGAATTTTACACTTGTAGTTTCGAATTTTCCTTAATCTTTCTTATAAATAGAGACAAGTCATTAATGTTCTGAGTTATCATAAAAAGAAAGATGTCAGAGAAGATATGTTGTGCAATTTTTTCTTGTAGATTTCTTTTCATCATAGTGAACACTACAGCGATGGCGAGGATATTGTCTCACATTGAAACGTATCCTTATAATTCTTGTATGTTTTTATCTGTTTATTTTTTTGTTGCGATTTTATTGCCTTCGACAATATAGAGTTAGAATTTTTTAATTCTGAACATTAAAAGACTAAAAGCATTTCCAAAGACTCTTAAGGGCCATTGGCATGATTTTTAAAAAGGTAAAAAGAGTTTTTAAGATTTAACAGTTGCTTTTGGACATGTTTAACTAATTTTATGAAAGTGCTTTTGCTATTTAAAAGAGTTTTCAGAGAAAAGTAGTACAATATGACTTACTATTGTTATGCAGGTATATATCTCCTTCTATGAGCAACATTTTTCCTCCACGTTTTCGGTATAGTCTTCAATATCTACATTTCTGTGTGCATTCCCCTAATTCTTGTGTGCATTTACCCATTTTTAGTGTAGACTACCTCAATTTAAGAGTATCTCAAAGTAAATTTTTTTTTCACGTTTGATATTTTCTTCTCCATTTTAATCTACTAAATTTTTTTTTTTCGGTGGACGTGTGAGAGTTGTGTGTTTTCAGAGTTTACAGATGAGCATTGGGGGTTCTTTTGCTGTTTCAGTTTTAAGAACTCACAGTTCACATTTATCTTGAGGTTTTCTGGTTGCATTAATTTGTGAGCACATTGGAAATAACTGTGAGTTCACATTTTTCTTGAAAATTTATGTTGCATTAATTTTTCCCAAAACTCCCCTATTTATTGTTTTATATTGGTTTGTCAATTTCCTATCATTTGCATGCATGTGGTAATTCTCCATATTTCACTGTTGAAGTACATCACGAAGGCCAATTATATGATAAGCCAAACAATGTGGCATACAAAGGGGAATTTGTGATTTTCTTCGATTTCTTCCATGCTGCATGGTTTACCAAAGAGATTTTGGTTGAAATTCTTACATGCAGCTGGTAATAAAATGGTGTTGGAGTTTTATTATAAGAAGCAAAATATGTGTTTAGGAAAGGGGTTGATGATATCGGAGAGTAAAGGAGATATTGAGGGGATGGTTATGGATAGGGAAGGGCATTCAGTAGTAAAGATATATGTAGTAGCCCCAATGCAATTATATGCAATTTCATTGCATGCATATGAAGTTGATGAAGACCAAATATTTGAAGTTGTTATGCACCATCTGTTGAAGAGAACAAAGGAGGGGAACCTGAAGTTAATTGGTCATATCAATTTTTTGAGGACAATGCTAAAGAGTTGTGGTCACAGTACGAGGAAAGCGTACAATACCATTATGACAGAAATAAAAATGTGGGTGATATGAGTGCGTTAGGGGGTGACGTTGTGGTTGAAGCTCATAATGAAGAACAAAGACGGGGACAGAAAGTTGAAGCATTGGTGGAATCTTATTATGGGATGGAGCAAGAGCTTGCAGCTACTGTTGAAACTGGGAGTCTAAGGGTTAATTTAGATTTAGGACTTGGTATATCAAATGAGCAGCAGGTTATGGATTCGAATATCGACTCTGGAGACTCCTATGATTTAAGTAGCATTCATAGTATATTAAAAAGTAGGGTTGTTACACGCAAAACATGTTAATAGGTAGGGATAATTATCACAACTTCAATTTGTTCTAAAAAGAAAAGAAAAGAACTTGTCCAATCCGTCTTCTTCATTCATATGTGATGGGCCATTCACTATTGAAATCTGATAGGTTATTTACAGCCTCATATTCGCCATTGTTATTCTCATTTATCCTTTATACCACATATTCAATCTCTTCATCTACCGTTCCAAATTTTATGAATAATCCAGCATTACGATAGCCATCGTTCTTCTTAAGGTGAAACACAGTGTTCTTTACGTCATTTCTTATTTATTTAATGGAATTATTTTCATGTTACTATTAGTTTTGAATAGTTCACTTTGAAGGCGAGAAGAAGGCAATAGTGGAAAAATTGGATAAGACTATTTTGAAAAGAAAAATTACATTTTTTTTTGTTGAGTTAACGAGCATTTGACGGTGAGTGGATGTATGGACTTTTTCCGCAATGAACTGTGAAAGTAAAGGTGAGGTCACCAAAAACGAAAAGTATGGATGTTTTGCACAAAAATATAGAAAGATGTGGATGTTTTGTGCTAATTAGCCTTAAATAAATGAAAAGAAGGAGATGGATATAACATTTTAGTTAGTTGGGATTCAAAATCAAATTAGTCAATTAGACATATATTTGAAAAATGATTTTGATTAATATTTTAACATTTTTTGCTATACACCACAATCCCAAATAGGAAGTTTATGAAACTATTTAAGAGAAGTGCATCTGTAAAACGAGAATGCCATTCAATATTCCTCTGTAGGCCTTTGATTGTAGTGTAAGGCCTATTCATGAAGTTAAAAGTTTTTACATTAAAATTGACAAAATCGCAAAACTGTCGTCGTCTCACCTGTTTATGGTTCAACATGCCAATTTAGTGTTTTTTGAACAATTTTTGTAATAATCGGTTAATCGGGGCATGATTTGGCTATAGTGCATGAGACCGATTCATGAAGTTCAAATTTTATTAATTAAAATTGGCAAAATCGTAAAATCACCACCAGTTCACCGGTTTAGTGGGGGGTTTTGAACATTTTATAATTGATTAACCTGACACAATTAGCTAGGATTTGGGTCCCATTATTGGTTCTATCGGTTGAATCGGTCGAGCCAGTTTTGACAACATTGTTTTTATGACATTGTTTTCTTTCCGAAACTAAATTATTTTAGCGGATGTTATAGATTGAGAAGGTTGCTTCCTTGTCAAATAGATCCATTATCCCCAAATTGTTGAAGACATAAGCATCAAGCCTCGCCAACTGGCACTCACCTACTGAACCTATGGGAGTTCGCCATCTTCCCTTGAACATGTGCACTATTCGACAAGGGACAAGGTTCAATGAACATGGCATTCATGCAAAGACCATTAGAGCTGACACTATGCTGTCGAAGACGCAAGTATATCCACGTTCACCTTTGAGTTTGGAGGTCCTCAACTAAGATTGTGATGGATTTAAAAATCATTCTAAATTTAATTGTGATTTTAATGAAACTCATTAAAATTTGGACGTCCCCAATTGAGATTTTGAGAGTTTTGAAAACATCTGGATGGATTTCAAGCTTAAAAATAAATATAACCCATTTTTATTTTTAGTTTTTTGAAATTTCACCATATTTGATGAGATTTTTGTGGAATTTGTGAAAATATATTCAAATCCACAAAATTCATTAGGATTTATAATATTTTAAAATCCATCAAAATCTTAATTGAGGACACTCTCCTTGGTTACAATGACAGCTAGAAGACGACTATCCCACCTCGTGAATAATCATTTGTTTATACTACGTAACATAATTGATATTTAGGAACCCTTTAATTAGCAAAAATAACTATCATATTGCTCAATCAATACAAATATCATAAACGCTATAAGTATCATTATTCTAATAGTTTGGACTCATTGTATTTTGTTTCTTTCACTTGTTTGAATAAGTTCTCACTGAATCCCATAAGTCTATATGTTGAGATTCGATTGACACTTTTGCTGCTGAACTGTGATGATTTGCGTACCTGAATTAGTTGAATTAAGGACAATGGTTGGTAGTGTAGTTTTTTGAAACATTTCATAAGTATGGCCTTCGTATAATCATTAGAAAAGTTGTCAACAAGTCAACTTGTAGTAAGATTTCAATAGTCAATTGAAATCTAGGCTATTATTAAAAAACGCTCTCTCTTCTCTCTAGAATGGGAGACAAAGATAAATTCATCAACACTCTTGATCCACCACCAAAAAACACCACCACTACCGATGACAACACACCTCCAACACCTCCCCATACAACTTTTCAACAATCAGGGTAGCAGTTTCCAGGAGAGATTTGGCGATGCAGCTAAGGATTGGTGAAGTGGAGCACAGTATCCAGGAGAGCTATAGGAATTACAGTCGGGAAATCAAACAAGACGTGCGTCTAGTCTGATAGATTGTAAGTGTTTGAATAGTTTATAGTGAATTACTTGGCATAGTGCCTGGAGTTTTTCCCAGTTGGGTTTCGCCATGATCATACTATGTGTTGATTTGCCGATTTATTTATTGTTTATATAATTTACGGTATTCAAATATAGGATTAATCTGACATGATTGTTTAACCACCTGGAGATAATAATTGGTGATTTGTTGCTAATTTGTTATGATATTTTTGAATTCCGCATAATATACCTATCAACCCCCCTCTAGGTATTGTTAGAGTAGAACTATGCATTTTTCAAAGTCAACTTGTAGTAGGTATGGAGTTGTTAATTATCATTGGTGCTAAAACCTTCTCATAAAGAAAATATATTTGGGAATGCAATGTACCAGCTGTGCAGTTTTTTGATGTTTTAAAAAATAGAAGTCAACTTTCATCCTCTTTGAATCAATAATCCTTCACTTTAAAAGGCACACAGAGAGGTTTGTCAATATCATCATTAGAATCAACATCTGGCACATGATACATTTTGTGAAGAAAGAAAACACAGAAAGATTGGGGAGTGACAGTTAACGAGGTAAATTTTCAACAGCTTTTCTTCTTTGAAAAAGCTCCTTGGCTTCATAGAGTTACAATTCTTGGCAATTTCTGTGAGTTGTGAAGAATGGAAATGATGTCCTTTTCTTTGTTAAAAATCCATGAGAAGATGAATAATTTATGTTCCCTTGTTCTTGACTATCAGCAATGGAGAATATCAAAGCTCCATTCAGAGGTATCGAAAAGGATATTCGAGGCAGACTATCTTGTTATAAGCAAGATTGGAAGGCTGGAATTCGTTCAGGATTTGGGCACGTCAGCTCTCCTGATGAAAAGATATTTAGAATGAAGGAACAGAAAAAAAATGAAATTATAACAAGAAATCATGATATGGAAAATCTAACAAACTCCTGTTTCCTTGTGTACCAGAATACTGGCTCCAACAACATATATCTTCTTTGCCTCAGCTCTTCCTGTGATTGCATTTGGAGAGCAAATAAGAAGAGATACCGGTACACTTATTAACTTGCGTTTTGTCTTGTGATCAGTTGCCAAAGTGGTTAATGGTTTTGATCTCACAAAACAAATTTTCTGTTTTTGAGGTATTACAAGTTTTGTACTGATTTATTGCTTTGTATTGCAGATGGGAGCCTAAGCACAGTAGAAACTTTGGCATCAACTGCAATTTGTGGTATTATACACTCTATATTTGGTGGTCAACCTCTGCTGATATTAGGAGTTGCAGAACCAACTATCATAATGTACTCTTATCTCTATAAATTTGCCAAAGGAAGGGAAGACTTGGGACAAAATCTCTATGTGGCTTGGGCTGGATGGTATAGTAGTTTTCTTTTGATATGCTAATTATGCTTTGGAAGATTTTTTAATCTTGATATTAAAACGAGGTTTTTTTCCCTCCCTTTTTGTTGCAGGGTTTGTGTGTGGATAGCTTTGTTCTTGTTTCTTCTTGCAATATTCAATGCTTGTGACATCATAAATAAATTTACAAGAATTGCAGGGGAAACTTTTGGCATGTTGATTGCTGTTCTTTTCATTCAGGAGGCAACTAAGGTACTAAAAATGAGTTATTCCAGGATAGTCAGATTTTGAAAATCTCATGGGATGATTTTTAATGCTATTCCGTTTTGATAAATTTGATAGGGAATTGTTAGTGAGTTCAAAGTTCCAAAATCCGAGGACTCAAATACAGAGCAGTACCAGTTCCAATGGCTTTATACAAATGGTTTACTTGGAGTTATATTTTCATCTGGACTTCTCTACACCTCCTTAAAAAGCAGAAGAGCCAGGTCGTGGTGTTATGGCACAGGTTTGTAATGCAAAGTCAGTCGTTCATTTCAGTTAAAACAGAATAAATATGGAATTCGGAATGTCATAACCATTTTTGAAACAGGTTGGCTCAGAGGCTTCATTGCAGACTATGGAGTGCCCTTGATGGTCTTAGTATGGACAGCAATGTCATTTGCCACACCAGAGAATGTCCCATCAGGCGTTCCTCGAAGGCCTCTGACTCCCCTCACTTGGGAATATGCATCTGTATACCACTGGACTGTAATCAAGGTACATCAAATAGTAAACATATGTTAACATTGTATACATATATGGGAGATAGGATGCTGTACCAGTAACTGTATACCACTGCACTATTCGAACTAATTCCACATTTAAAGTAGTCTTAATTTAGCAGTCACTTCCACATGCTAAATCTGCAGGATATGGTGAAGGTTCCTCCAATCTATATCGTTGCCGCCACTGTTCCAGCTGTGATGATAGCTGGACTTTATTTTTTCGATCATAGTGTTGCTTCACAATTGGCACAACAAAAGGAGTTCAATCTCAAGAACCCCTCTGCCTATCATTATGACATCTTATTGCTTGGATTTATGGTATGCCATAGTTTCAGTGATTCCCTTTATTCCAATTTAGACTCATTTGAGTTTGATAAATACTTGGATTGTTATAATGTTATCAGACTTTGCTTTGTGGATTAATTGGATTGCCTCCTTCAAATGGAGTCTTGCCCCAGTCTCCAATGCATACTAAAAGCCTAGCAGTTCTTAAAACACAGGTTAATGTCTCTTTTGCGTAGATAATGTTGTTATTTCAAATCCTAAAAGCCTACTTGGATTAGCAGTTGATACGAAGGAAGATGGTAGAACGTGCTAAGGAGGGTATAAAACGCAAAGCTACCGGTACCGAAATCTATGGCGAGATGCAAGCTGTTTTCATAGAGATAGACAAACCTCCGGTTAATGTAAGTCTCTACTTGCATGTATTTCAGAATCAACTATTTATGGACTTAAAGTTACTCTTTAGAACCTTTGAAAATGATATTAAAAGTTTCCTATGCAGACAACTGTGGTTAAAGAGCTGGAAAACTTGAAAGAGGCAGTAATGAAAAGCGAAAATGACACAGAAAAAACGAAGGAGAAATTTGACCCTGAAAAACATATTGATGAATACTTGCCAGTTCGCGTAAATGAGCAGAGAGTGAGCAATCTGTTGCAATCACTTCTTGTTGCAGTCTCGTTGTGTGCCGTTCCTGTGATTAAGTTGATACCAACATCAGTTCTTTCTGGCTATTTTGCCTATATGGCTATTGACAGCCTCCCTGGCATTCAATTCTGGGATAGGATTTTGCTTCTCTTTGTTGCCCCAAGCCGACGTTACAAGTACGTTCTAATTTATACAACTTGTTGAATTTGACCCACAAGATTTTAGTTCGTATAGTGGATAGCAAATGTGAATTAATTTTTATCTTATTTTAATAC
>CAIGRL010058610.1:0-14745 GCA_903798325.1 Fraxinus xanthoxyloides | reverse complement strand
GATTTCATTTTTACTATTATGAAAACTAATAGACTTCCATCCCGATCGAGCTGTCTTTGTAACGGTCTCGGTTAAACATCGACAAATTTGGTCGTAATTCAACTATTGTTCATTTTCCCTCCCAATTTGTTAATTTTGTACTTTTCTTTTTTCAGATATGGTTAAACAACATAATTGTTTAACAAACTTGCTCGTTTTAGTTGCTTAGCCATTGTTTGGTTTTGATTAAAATTCAATTAAAATTTTCAGTCAAAATCAACAATTAATTTTAACCACACATTTATGGATCCACAACTTTTCAACCACATATTTCATCAACTTTTATGAAAATCTACTAAAAATCTAATTTTGATATCTATCAAACAGGACTTTAATTTCAAATTGTTTGAACTTAATGTCCTGATATATGAAAATTAATAGACTTTTGTACTGGCAAACAAGATCGTGACATTATATCATTTATAGTTAAATATTCCATCAATTTTAGATCAAATCTGTGATTTCACTTTTTCTATCACTATTAGATGCTATCTTATCCCATATAAAGGAATAATCTTGAAAGGAACATCCTACAACATCAGAATTTACCACCACAAATTCAAGAATATATCCTTCAAAAACTTCTCCACAAATATTTCCAAGATCAAACAAAATTATGTTCTTATCGCGTGATACGTCTTTGGCTACCTTAATTTTGATTTCAATTCTGGAAGAAAGTTATTGGTCACTCTTGAGGAATATAAACTTAGGATTTGTTTGACTGCAAGAATGAAATTTGTATGGAAATAAAATGAATTTCAGATAATTAAATTGTCTATAATTGTTTTCCTGAAAATTGTGTTTGATTGCTATAATTTTCTACCTGGAATTATTTTTCGTGAAAGTTGTTCACTAAAGGGAAAAAAATTCACAATTGTTCATGGAATTTGTTTCCATGTCCACAAAAAAATAAATAAATAAATCTGGAAAGTCATTTCCCACCAAGAAAATGGTTTTCCTCAATTGCCAAGAAAACCCACCTTGTGAGCACCAAGCAAGAAAATCAAATGTGAAGAAAATATTGTGCATCAAACAAGGCATTTGTGGAAGATGAAATTTGTTTTCCATTTTCCATGGAAAATGTTGATGAATCAAACAAGCCCTTAGTGCTTGTTTGATAAAACTTTGTAAAATTTTTATCAACTTTTCAATTGGTTAAACTTCGTTAATTTTAATCAAATAATTTTTATCAACTTTTCAATCTCACGTTTTATCAACGTTTATCAAAATATGCTAAAACTTATGTAAAACATACCCCTACAAATTATAGGAGTTCTCATTTTATTCAAAATGTAACATCTTCATAATAGCTCCTCACATACCTTATACCATTTTATCGAAAATTTTAACGGAAAACGTCCATCGAGACTTGCATTGTAAGTGTAACTAACGGTAGGCAAAAGATTCATAACCAACTGGACCAGTATTTTAGATTCATCTCTGCTTAAATTTTATATGATTTTGATTTCTCAAAAGAACCATCTAGTTTTGGTTCGATTCCAATTCTAGTCTGAGAACTGAGAATCGGTTCATATCCATTTTTTAAATATTAAAGTTGTTATATACATAGAAAAATTAACACTTTTTTTACACTATAATAAACTCAGTACAGTAGTAAGTAAAAAATGTCGAAACATAAGGTCTTTTACTCTTCTTCAAACTTCAAAGTCCTAATTTGCTCTTCCAGAGTTTGCAGTTTTACCTTGAATGAGTCTTGTTGTTTTGATTTTGCATGTGTGAAAATTTGCATTAAAAATTTGAAATTATTTGTTATAAAACCAAACCATACATGAACCAGTTGATTCAGCTTTGGTTTTGTTCCATGATTAAAAAAAAAAATGGTTTTACATAAAATAAAAAATAAATATTATTGGGCCGTGGATTGAACTAGGCTATAGCCCGGCCCAATCTCCCTACATCCACACATGCTTATAAATTGATCAAACTCTACGTCTATACACATGTTCAGGTCTGAAAATTGCCTTCAACTAAGTTGATGAACCTATTACAAAACAATGCATGTTTGTATGAACTATATAGTTTGCTTGTCTTAATGTATGATTGCAAAGTTTGCAAGAGAACAGTTTGAAACTTTGTAATCTTCGATGTTATATTTTAGTAAAACATTTATCAAACTCACTCGTTTTAGTCACTTAATTAAAAATTGTTTCAATTTCACAACTCAACTTACAATTTTACTTTTACTTAAGTGTGTTCCCCAGTTCTATTATGAAATCTAATAGACTTTTGTCCAAGTCAAACTGTAACGGTCTCGGCGAAACTCGTGATCAAGTTATAACATAAGATCTATGGCGATATTATGTTAATTGTTTGTATTGCATTCATATCATCGGTATGCTCCCTGTTGGCCAGTAATGACCATGCCTTCTAATAAGCCAACTCATTTTATGCCCCGTTATGAAGGTAGAGACTATATAGGAATGTGGTTGAAACTTTTAGGCAGGAGTAAGGGTGCGCGCTAAGCGCTTATATGTCGTTGGATATTCGATCTGGTATAAATAATTTGCTTTCTTCAGTAGCATCAAGGTGTATTCTTTCCTTCATTTTTTAGGTTTTACATTTTTTTCTTTCAATATTATAGTGTCTCATCTTTGTAGATAGGTTAATAAAGTACCTTTGGATTTGCTTGGCAAATATGAAAAAAAAAAATCCATGGATGAAGATCCGTAAGGAGCAAATCCTCGATAATGAAGCCCCCAAAAATTGGCTTGTCAATGATAAAATTGGACATAAAGGATTAACATTTTTTATTTTTTTTTGGAACTCAAATTAAGTATATATCGATCCCTTGAAATACGAGGCTATGATACGTGAACATCCAACATATTGATTAAATGGGCAACATATTGATTAAATGGGCCCATCATCTTAATCGTTCACATATGATAATGGAACTTCATAATCAATACATCCACATTTCATAATCAGCCAAAGATTCAAATTTTCTCCTCTTTTTTCCTCCTCTTGCTCTTGCCCAAGAGTTTGAATTTTAAGGACAACATATTACGATCACGCATCAGTGTTCATGTTATGAGAACAAATAACGAATTGACCATGGAGATTACGATACGTCGTGTTTAATTCAACATATACTGTGTCACTGTTCAAGCGAACCATTAGTCCTACACCGCCGTGTTTTTTATTGAATGTTAAATGTGCCATATGGAACTCCATTTATTATTGTATATAGTCCCAAATGGAACACAATTGGGGTATGCTCATGTTATCGTACGTTGTTCGTACAAGAGAGTCAAATATGACATTCACAACATTTCACCTACACAAGTAGGTCACATTCCGCACATTGAATAACATAGTATACCCGTCTTTCAAATTTCTATGATTTATAAAATGGTTGGTACCTAATAATCAGTTCAGAAAGAAACAGAAGAAAGTATTCGTCAAAAATTCTGTGACAGAGAACAATGAAATGGTGTAGATTTAGGAAATAATCAAGTTGAAACAATGTAAGTAACTAATTCCTATCGTGACTCTCTATCTTCATCGCTCTAGAAGGAAGATCAAATCAATGTCACATGAAATAATTAATTTCACTGAAGTTTCTATCAGGAGTGGAAAAATCCTTAAAAACTCTAGTCAAACTTTCCCTGTGACAATATTACACTGAGGATAGCTTTCCACTCAATGTTGGCTCTGTAGAAGGAAGCGCAAAATATACAATCGGCTGCATTTTGAAAGCAAATACATTAACTCTGATGTGTTTTATAGTAAATCTTAAATTCCTCAGAGGAAGGCAAGCTTTCCCATCGTACTATTCCTCATTCCAACTTGACTTGCCATCTTCTAGTCAACAGAAACAAATGCAAAAGAAAAATATGCTATTGTGTTTTGGCTATTCACAAAAGGGTTCGCTTGCCTACACAACTTAAGGTAAACACAAGGGAATATAGAATTTATCTTGTCAGACAAATTTTCTTTCCCAGTTACGATCAGCTTGAATACATACGTCAGCACTCATTGAATGAATCTAAATGAAGGAAAGACTATTCACTTCCACTACTGTATCTAGACCCGTCTGGAAATATGAAAACACAAAACCAGTAAATAGGATTACATAATTTCACATATTTGCATGGAATGCAGAAAGGGGAGACTTCGTGATACCTCCATAAGGTCGTTTCCCTTCCATGGCTTCTTTCTTCTCCTGGCAGCTCGAGCAAAGGAAAGGACCATCCCAAGGCCGCACTTTTCTAGAGTCAGATGATCCAGCATGAACTGAAACACCTTCTCCAGGTTTTATCTCTACTTGGCAAACCGCACACATGAAGAGCTTAAATATATTGCAGATTGGGTACTTCGAGTCCAACCTAAAATTCGGTACATACACATAAAATCAGTGAAACCTAACTCTTTCTACTTGAGAGGTTGATATGAGATTCGAAAAATAAAATTATTTAAACATCACAAACAGCAAAGGCTATCAATGTCAAGATTTTAACTTTTTTCAATATTGTAGTCAGAATCTACCTCCAAACATATTAGAAAGGTAAACCTAGAACCATTCACACCTTTCTGAAAGTGCAGCTGATCCTTCCTCAAAGAGTTCCTCCACCACATCTCGTTCGCAGTACTCTTCCTTGTCAATCTGAGACGATGACTCAGAAGATTTTTTTCGAAATATTGACTTGAAGACTCCTTTGCCTTGTTTCTTAGGTGGTGGTTGGGGAGGATTTGGCTTCTCTGGTAGTTGAATATCCACAACAATACAGGTTGTATCATCTCGAAGTCCTTTTATGGATAAGGCTTCCTGAAAGAGTTGAAAAATAATAAAATAACAATGAGGGCATGTTTGAACCCCATTATTTTGGCAGAGAATGCATTTTTTGAATAGTGATTGATGGAGAATGTGTGGTTAAAAAATAAGGTAAAGTTTTGGGTTTGCATGTAATATTATTTTATTGAAGAATGTGTGATTAAAAAAAAGTGAGAAAAAATGTATTTTGAAAAAAATGGGGATCAAACAAGGGCCGAAGAACTTATTGATTGATATAAAGAACACATCAAGAAATAAAAACTACCTTGACAATTTGTGAAGCTGCGGCATCTACCGGCATCCCTCGAGAACACTCAAAAGCCATTTCCGCAGATAATGCATCCCAAACACCATCACTTGAGATAATAAGCCTGCCACCGGCCGATGATAGCTGCAGATGATAAGATATTTGATATTAATTTCAAAATCTGCTTCATAAGCAATGAAAGACAAATTGCAAGAAAGATAGCTCCATAACACTTAGTTTCCATGGAAAAGTACTAAAACAACCGGCAAAATCATCATCTTCTGATTCAGAAAGGAATTTATTTCCTTAAACAAATTTACTAATCAAACTAATTATGTTCTCCATTTCTTTCGGCGCGTGACAGCTGCTTTCATTTGTAAAATTTTCACTACCCTCTGTAACCCATAATTAAATGTGTGGTGGTGTTAGCTGTTATAAGCACAAAAAATGAATGAAATAATTCAATAAAGGAATTCTACAAATCTTTTCACCTAGTAAATGAAATGAAAAGTCTTGGTTGCAAAGATTAAATATTTAAATAGAAAAATGTAATGTTTTTATTAACAGTTAGGCTTCCATATGCATTCCCATGATATATTTCAGAAACAAGGATTATAATGAAGAATTCAAAAAGAAAAATTATTCCCTCGTCCAAAATTAACATATTACAGGTATCCTAACTATTTACATAGACAAGTCTTGCTGATATATAATATCATAGATTAATAGAGACAGCTTAAATTCCCAGTTCATGTAATAAGTACCACTTATGATATTTTGGTTTAAAAGTCCATTTTTGTAAGGTATACTTCATATTGTTAAATATGTTCGAACAAATTCTGCCCCAATTTGCATTTGAAAAGAAAATGATATAGATGGAGTCCCAAGAGAACCAATGCAACTTTTCAAATCAGAATCAGAAAAATTATTGACAGTACAAGATAGAAAAGTTGTTTCAACACCGGAACTGAGTACTTGAAATTCAGCAAGCAAGATACGATTAGAAACAAACCTTTACTTGCTTTACATAAGGAATGGGAACTATGAATTCTCCAACATCCATATCTCCGATAGATCGCGAAAGGCACAAGCCACCAGGCCAACATCTCAGAGGACCAATCTAAAGTGAAATCAGTGCACTAATAAGATTCTAAGAGTACCCAAAACCCCAAGAAACAGAAGTTCAAGAGATATTATGCTTATAGAAACCATCATATCAGACTTCTCATCCCTTTTCAAAGAAATGGAAAACAAATTTTCTGCCTCCTCTGTTTATAATTTGAATGATATGGTTTGACTCACACAATCGAATGGACAGTTTCCGACAGCCATAATTATATAAATTTACTTAAGTAAAGAAAAACTGAATAGCTGTGTAATATATCTGATCTTTATCATCCTAGATTTTTCTTTACAAAGAAGGCATGTTCCAAGAATCGTCTTGTGGATAGAAGAAATTTAACAAAAAGTCATACAACATCTACCCAACAAAACATGTAGCCCCTGTTTGGGCTCCATTAAAATGAGGTTTAAAAAAAAATGTGTTTTGGAATAGTGATTTTTTGGAGAATGTGTGATTAAAAAAGAAGTAAAAGTTTTGGGTTTACGTGTAATATTATTTTATGCGAGAACGTGTGGTTGAAAATGAGTTCAAAAAAAATGTATTTTCAAAATAATGGAGCCCAAACAAGGGCGTAATTTACTTTTAAAACCAAATTTGTTATATGTAAACCATGCAATTCCAAAAATATGTAATGTTTATTTTTAAGTTCCATCCTCCCCTGTGAGCAGATAAATGTACGGTAGGCAATCAAAAAAAGCAGTTTTATATCCTTAATTTATAGTTTGGTACTATGTAATTGGCATCAAATCCTATGATTCCATTATTTAGCAATGCTTATGATCTGTTGTGCTTTCTGCTACGATAAGGAAGCCGCTTTAAGAGGTGAGACAAAGATACCTCAGTGCCACCACCAGTATTAAGCCGACCAACCTCACCGCCACTTGATGTTATACGTTCCCTCCTGTTTAACCATAACTAAAGAATCAGACCTTACTGTTAATGGTTTCCAGGTCATGCATCAGATAATAAAATATTACTTACTCTTCTTCATTGCATTCAAGTCTATGATCTGCTGACAGATAATATATTCCCCCTTCAGCAGATTCGAGTACGCAACGAGAATCGCCAACAGATGCAACAGTTACCACCCATCTGTCTATTATTACAAAGGTGACTGTGGTTCCAGAAGTTTGCGCTGACACATAGTCACAGAAAAATATCAGAATCTAATTTGCATACAACAGTGAGAGAGACAGAGACAATTTTTTACAATGACTAGAAGCAAGATCGAGGTAACTAAAAACTGCAGGTGTTAAGTAAATTCAATCGATATCCTATTTGATTTCTAAAAAATTCCAAGTAGAGGAGACTGTAATACCATCAATTTTAAAGATGCAATAGAAAAGTAAAAAAAGCTGTTTGTGCAATGAAACAATCACGGATATGTGTAAGCATATATCATAGATCTGTAGAACTTAATCCCTTTTAATTTTAAAACAAAGATAAAATTACAAAACATCACTCTTTAACCAAACCCATGACATGTGAGAACCTGTAAAATTTCATTTGCCCACATTCAGATTGTGCATCAAAAAATTGATTGTATTAGCTTAAACCATAAAATATATTTGAAATGAATTTGAAGAATCTTCGGACACTGGAAATAGACTTGTTTTTCATTTTTGCACTCCAATGGTAATTTTTGTACATAACTATGGACTAACCACATGGAAATGTTGAAAGATTAAGACTCGTGGAATCACTGTTAACATTTCGTCAGACACATCAAGGCGGCAATTTTCCAAAATCGATTTTTTAACATTTAAAATCAAAAGACTGTAGCAATAGAAATCTTAATGATCTGTAAAACATTTTCTTAATCCTCTCCCTAAACCAATGTCTCTTTCCATTTCAATCATCAATCTGCAACTGAGATCCTAAAAACATTATTTAGCCGTAATTTTGATAAAAGTTGATAAAATGAGTTTGAGGAAAAATGAATTTTAGATTACGCGGGCCAAACAGGGGCTTAGGCTTTTCTAGGCAAAGTCTGGTAAAATACTTACTTTTCTAGAAATATTTTTTTAGTTTCAATCAGAACTTCAATCTAATGCAAATTATTGAGAATAACTAGTCTACTGTGTGTACTGCAATCATCATGCCATGTTTAAGTGAATTGAACCAGAACTATTTCTACCTCTTTCTTGGAAATCTTTATCTGTTTTGACGAACCCAGCAACCAAAGCCCTTGGCAATGCGGCAACCCACTCATCCCTGTTAAGATCTGATGGAATAGCACCCAAGACATTGTTCAAGAGATTTTCCTTGGAATATATAGCGGCTGCAGATCCATTGTGACCATCGAATAACTGGAGATGGATCAGAAAGGTTACGATGTGTAAGAAAAGAAGCAAACTAGTACAAAAAGAAAATATTTAACATTTAGTTTCCAGCAACAAGCAGTTACATCGATTCCTCACACATTTCAACATCAATTGTTCAACGTGTATATAATGCACAATGCAAATGTGTAGATTGTGGGTGTCATCCCCGTATTACATATTAAAGACATAACCAAACCGATGGTTCCTGTAAAACAAAATTCAATGCACGGGAAAAATGATTAACTAGAAAGAGAAGCTCTTCTCAATCCTCAACAACAATACTGAAATTATTATCACATCAAAAAATATAATCCGGAAAATTGTTGTATCAAGACAGATGAAAATAGCGTCCTGTCCGAGCATGACTAACATGATATAAAATGCTAAAATCCAGGATAAACTGAAGTTCCACGACTAAAAATGGCAAACTACAATGAAAAATAGGATGATAAACAAAGAGAAGAATGATATGATCATACCCCATAGACAGAATAAGTGGTGACTCCATCACCCAGGACCCGTTGGCATTCAGTCTTGACGAACGTAAAGTCCTCGCCTTTCTTGCTCTGGCTGGCCTGCCCATTCAAAATCTCAGGGTCCTCGAGCTTCTCATTAGCCAATTCCCGCTTTAACAAGACCGATAATGGGACCGTCTGATGGTCACCACTCTTAGACAACATCGCTCCCTGTCCCAACAGCCACAAAAAAGATAATTTTCTTTCCTTTTATTTTTCTTTCTCTTTGCACAAGATTCAGAAAATGCAATCCATTACATATTCAATTCAATCCGCCAAGTTCTTGTTGTAGTTGTTGCAATCGATTCAATCAACACAAATCCAACAAATCCTATACATACAAATACAATATAAAAATGGAAGAACAAATCAACATCCCAATATAAACAAAATAAACCAAAACAATTAGAACAAGGAATTCAATTTGATTTGATTCATATTTATATCATAAAAACATGAGCAATAATACAATCAAGATCCTCTCAAATTATAACAAATAAGAAACAAACATAAACAAATATTCAACCCATAAAACAACATTACATATCTACATTAATAAAACGAAATCTGATCTTAGCATAATGTGGATAAACCAAAGTTGTAACGGACAAAGGGCCCAATCCAAAATTGAGGAAAAAAAAAAGAATCAAGAAACTCGAGAATGAACATACAATTTATTAAAACCGGCGAAAATGGTCTTTTAGTTGCAATCATCGAAACATGCCGATTCTGGTATGGGTTTCAACGCTGCAAAAAAATAAATAAAAATAAAAAAATAAAAACTTGTGGTGCGGTTTGTCTATTGAGAGGATAGGAGAAAGAGTGTTAATATTAGAGAGAGAGAGAGAGAGAGACAGATGTATAATGAAATGAAGTCTATTTTTCTTCTTGTTGTTTTCGGAGAATATATTTTTATTCGTGGATTTATGTTGTGTTCCTGTTTGTTACTTTTCGTGTGACAATTTGACATCTCCATTTTGCATTTTCTGAAAGTTGGAATCTGAGCTGTAAAAAGGTTGTGCGCCTTCCTCTCCTCTTGCAAACTTCTTTGTGGGCTCCATTTCATCCATTAATGCTGCCAACTGAAGTTTACACAAAATGACGAATTTGACTACATTTATTTTTTAAGGAAAATATCGTTTTTCATTCAAATTCTTACTTTAAAGTGTTTGATTGCTATTTTTTTCATGAAAAATATTTTCCAACTTTAAAAATATGTCTAATTTTCCTTGTTTTTAAAGAAAATGTTTTTTTTTTTAAATAGGTTTTTATTTTTCCCAAAACAAGGAAAATATTTTCTTTTCTATAATATATTTTTCATGCTAATCAAACATACTTTAAAAGTATTGGTATATTCAATCGAGACTTTTATAATTTTTTAAAATCTTTAAAAGTCATTTTATATTGAATTAAAACTTTTTAAAAGTCTCTATAAGTCTTAATGTATGCCAATTGTTAATCACTTTGAAAAACTCTTATAGAAGTCTTTAAGGTAGCTTTTAAGTATAAAATATTAAAATAAAATCTTAAAATTTGTCTTTCATTTATCTCAAGATTATGGAAGACTTTTACAAAAAAAAATTAATATGTATTTTTTGTTTCTTTCTATATTTCTCTTTTTTTCCTTTTTACGAACATCAAAATCATGATCAAAAAGCATACCATGTGCTGCATCTATTCATTTTTTTTTTCTAATTTTAATTGAATAAAAGTAACCCCTCACGAAAAGTCATATTTGCATGTAAATTTTGGAAGAGAAAGTGGATGAACTTTCATCTTACTCGTTCATAAAGAGGAAAAAGGATTGCAAGTCTATGCTCTTTGCTTCCAGTCCTATTAACTTTGGATTAGTAAGTCTCACCGCTTGAAAATAACTTTGTGTTAGTTAAAATATTACAGATTAAATAATCTTATTAATTACATTAAAGAAAAAAATAGAACAAGTAAGCTAAATGGCAGGAAATAACAAAAACACCAAATGAACTTTGAACTCAAGGCATGTGTGAACACAATTTCCTTAAAACATATTCGTCCCCTCACCATAGGTGTTTGAAGTTTAGTTCGAGCGTCTATTTCCTATGATACAACTGAAGATCAGTAGAGTCTGAGCACTCCAAATGTTACTCTGACAAATTGACTTAGTATTTAAATAGTATTACCACCGAAACTTGTCGGAAAATGAAACTTACGTATGTAGACAAGAGATAAAATTTTATGCAGAGAAGAGAAATCTTTTCGTTCGTGTCTGTAAGGGGGGAAGATAACTAAATAAATAGGTTGTAATTAAGAATTAAGAAACCAATAGTTATGCCATTTACTATCATTAACCCAGCTGTTAATCTCTCCATTAACACAGACATAGTCACATGAGAATTAGAGAGGTTTTTTTATTTGGAAAAATAATAAAATAAAGGGAAAACTTGGACCTTTTTAAGGACCAATTTTTGGTCCATTCGGCCCGACATTCATGTAGGCAAGTCGCGCCAGCTCACAAGTTCAAGGTTCGAAACTTATTTCAGTCTGTTATTTGCACCCCCTGCACTCGCACGTGGAGAGAGCCTCTATGTTACACATGATACACTCTTCTAAAGTATAATCATATTTAAAGTGATCATTGCCATTATCTATTTTCCTATGTGAAATAATTTTAAACTAGTTTCCCTCCAACACAAAACATCTTCCAATTCATCACTTTGAATTCCAATTTTTCATTCATCGGAGAATTATTTTTGGCAAGTAAATATATAATTTCGATGTTCTCACAGAGGAGAACACAAATCAATCATAATCTTCCAAAATAAATAAACGAGTCTCACTCAATTTTTTTTGCCAAATTTAGCTCTTTAATTTATTTATTTTTTCCAACACTTCGTAACTAGATTAACTTACAATGACGAGATAAATGTAGACAAAAGGCCTTGCAAGGTATTAATATTAGTGTCAAATGGAGAAGTATGGAAGAAGCCAATTTTTAATCATCAATAATGGAACTTGACATAGTACTTGAAACATCAAAATCTTGTGTTCAATGAACAAAGTACATTACATGAGCGATTGCTAGAACTATTCACTTTGTCCCTAAGGTAATGTGCTTGGCACATGTTTGTGTTTTCAAGTGTTGGATCGGTTAAGTATAAAATCATGAAAAAGTGATTTACATATCAACTTCGACCAAATATTCAGATGTGATCTGATGATCAAATTATGGAAATAAATAGACTAACTTATTCTACTCGTCGAGTAGATAGTCGTGGTATATTTGAAATCTCCAAACTAGTTTTGGGTGAATGAGAAATTACAGTCTAAAGTTGGAAGAAAGAGAAGAAATTGGTTAAAAATTTGACCAACTGCATCGCTCGCCTAGCGCTCGACCGATAGGTGAGCAACGAAGTCTCTGTTTCTGACACTCAAGCTACTCAGGGGAGATAGGCCAACGACAGCAAATACCACAACCCTTGGCAAATGTTGCTGAGTTTAAGGCGCGTCACTTCGCTTACAACCTTTCATTCTCTATAAATTAGACCCTTGGAACGTCCATTTGTTCATTCCAATGATATACAATCATAACATAACATTAAATTCATCATTTTCCTATTCAAAATTTTGCATAAAAGGTGTTTTTTCATTTTTCATTTGAAGGAATACAAAAATCAATTTTTGGTTCGTTGTTCTTGTATTTTAAAGTGCTACTAACACAAGAAGTTTTTCGTTGTACAGTGGGATTGATTGCTATCATCCATAGGCACCATTGCGGGACAAGTTCGACTTAAGAACAAAGAGTTCAACTCTTGCCTCGACTTTGCATATACTTCGTTTGAAGTTACGTTCTTTTCTTTGGAGTTTTTACTCTTATCCTTACCGTTACTTAGTCCAATTTATTTTTAAAGAATTGGCAACTTGATTTTTGGTTTTAAATTCATCACTTAAATCCATCATATCTCGTCCAACATTCTTAAGTTGAATTTTGGTTTGAGTGATAACTTTACTCTTGAATTGTATTCGGTTAAACTGATTTCGCTTCGGTTTAAATTCTTCTACTCCTTCTCAAATTTTGATTTTTGTTTATCTTCTGTTTTGCGTAAACAGAAATAAATTTGGTTATGAATACCAATACTTCTTCGAATGATACTTCGAATATGGGAACTTCAGAGGGAATGTTACCAAACATAGCTCCTACCGTTGTGATTCATTCGGAATTTCCCTCTCCCACCGTTCATACTAATTACGTTCCACATGGAGTGAAATCGGAGAAGTTTAGTAGGGTTGATTTCAAGAGATGGTAGCAAAAAATATTGTTCTATCTTACGACCCTAAACTTGATAAGACTCTTAAAAGAAGATGATCCAACTGTACAAGAAGGGAAAAATAATAGGGCATCATTGATTGCATTGGACGCTTGGAAACATTCTAACTTCTTATGCAAAAACTACATTTTGAATGGATTGGATAACGCATTATATAATGTTTACAGTTCCATGAAATTTGTAAAGGAACTATGAGAATCCTTCAAAAAGAAATACAAAACTGTAGACACTGGAACTAAGAAGTTCACTGTTGAGAAATTCTTAGACTACAAAATGATAGATTCAAGAATGGTCATCAATCAGACTCAAGAATTGCTAGTTATACTCTATGACATTCACGCTAAGAATATGTCTCTAAGTGAATCATTTCAAGTGACAGAAATTATCGAGAAACTTCCGTCCATGTTGAAGGATTTCAAAAATTATCTCAAGTATAAGCGCAAGGAAATGAATATTGAAGAACTCATTTTCTGATTGAAAATTGAAGAAGATAACCAAAATTCGAAGAAGCGTGATAAAAGTCATATACCACAAGCTAATGCTAATGTGGTGGAATCCTATAACAAAGAAAAAAAAGAAAGCATTCCGTTGAACAATCCAAGAAGAATGTAAAGAAGTTCAAGGGAAATTGAGAATTGTGGAAAAGCTGGACATCGCTGTATTGATTGTCGTAAACCTAAAAAGCAAGCTCAAGTGAATTCACTGAATCTGATACAATATCTAATGGTATATCAGATATGAATTCGTCGGCTGTTATTTCAGAATGCAACAATGTTGGAAATCCTATGGAATGGTGGGTGGATACAGGTGCTACCCGTTATATTTGACGACAAAGGAATGTTCTCATCCTACACTCCAATCGATGGTAAGAAATTGTTCATGGGAAACTCTCAAGTTCAAAAGTTGAAGGACAAGGTGAAGTTATTTTGAAGATGACATTGGGCAATGAACTTAGCATTAATAATGTTCTTTATGTGTCAGATATTCTCAAGAACTTAGTGTCAGGTTCTTTGTTAAGCAAGAATATGTTTAAATTAATCTTATTATCGGATAATTTTATACTTATCAAGTATAATATGTATGTAAACAAATTTTATGTAAAAGACGGACTATTCAAGATGAATATCCTTACTATTGTACCGAATAACTCAAGGAATAATATATCTTCTTCTACTTATATTTTTGAGTAGTCTAATTTATGGCATCATAGATTATAACATGTAAAATTTAATTCTATATGCAAAGTGAATTTAAGTTTACTACCGAGTATGCATTTTAAGACAAACGAAAAATGCGAATTTGTGTAGAGATTAAGTTAGCCGAAGTGCCTTTTATTGGGTCGAACGTAGTACAACACTTTTGGAACTTATTCATACCGATATATGTGACTTAAAGTAC
>CAIGRL010058590.1:0-11236 GCA_903798325.1 Fraxinus xanthoxyloides | reverse complement strand
TGTCGGCGTTTTCTTTTGTTACAAGAAACCCGAAAACTTTACGTTCGATTTGATGGTGGTTGTTCTTAAGAAGGCCCTGGCACAAACTTTAGCATCATACTATGCATTTGCCGGCGAGCTCGTAATGAACTACGTGGGCGAGCCCGAACTTCTCTGTAACAACCGAGGGGTCGATTTCGTCGAAGCTTTGACCGATTTAGAGCTCAAGGATCTTGACTTGTACAATCCTGATTCCACTATCGAAGGAAAGCTTGTACCAAAGAGGAAACAAGGATTGCTGGCAATCCAGGTGAGTACTTGAACTGAAAAATACTTTCATTTTTTGCATGTGCATTTTGAAATTTTAAATTTTCATCATGATAATAATCTTACTTTAGGGTTGACACTTGACATCTATATGGTCCCGATTTTTTAAAATACACTTTTTTCCTCATTTTCATTTCCAATCATATAATTTATAAGATCTATAACTTTTTATTAATTTTTCAACGACACGTTTAATCGGCTTTTATCAAAATTTACTAAAAATTTGAATTGACCAACCAGACCAAATAGGGGCTTATATTATTTTTGCGCAATCCTAAATAAATATTTGAGATGTTTTGAAAATGAGTCTTCCTATATTCGAGGACATCGTTATAGGGTATCGAAACCCGAATATTGATACTCATGTTGAAGAATTTGTTCTTGCTAGTATTTAACTTATGTTTTAATTACTTGAATGTATCGACTAAACTCTTAAAACAAAATTTGTTTTACAATATTGTTTTACCCATGGAATCAATGCTGGCTGAAGAAACAGGTTTAGTACGGCAATTGCAGTTTTGCTGACAAAATTCATTTTTTCAAAACTCATTTTAAATCATATTTTTTAATAAAATAATATTACACGTGCTAAATTGTTTTTTATTTTTTAACCATAGATTTCCAAAAAATAATTATTCCAAAATACATTTTTTCTTTAAAACAGGACTCAAACAAGGACTAAGGGCTTGTTTGAGCCCAATTTCCGTAAAAAAAAAATGCATTTTTGAATAGTGCATTGATGAGAAATAATAAAAAATTTTGAATTTGCGTATAATATTATTTTATTGAAAAATATATAGTTGAAATAAATCAAAAACACTATTCAATTTTTTTTTTCCTTCAAAAAATAAGGCTCTAAAGAACAGTACTACTCGTACAGGTCCCATGGGCATGTACTGTCCTTATCATGTGGGAGACTTCTTTAAAACAATTATACACGTTGTCAGTGGTACACGGGAGCACCTACAACATACAATGCTTTGAAATAATGTTTCGTTTGATTGCAAAGGTCAAAGATGAGTGAAAAGAAAATATTTAACAGGAATTAAATTATTTAAAAATTATTTTACTAGAAATTATAATTAATTTTATTTGATTGATATAATTTTTTACTTGAAATTTTTTTAAAAGTTTGGTGTCCATTTAATTTCGTTTTCTATGAAAACTGTCTATTTAAGTGATAATTTTTTCTACCACTAGGTCTAGAATTTGTTCCAATTGCAAAATAAAAAAAATTATCGTTCCAAATACTATTCGTTTGGCTTTATTTTGCATGAAAATTGTATGAAAGTGAAAAAAATTTTACCGTTGTACCAGAATTTTTTTCAATTGCCAAAAAATTAAAAAAACTGGAAAAACTGTTGCCACAAATATACGAGGAAAACCAATTCCTCAATTCAAAAGAAAAGAGGCGCATGAGCCATGTCCATGAAAAATCAATGCTATCAAACAGGGGAATATATCATACTCTTGTTCTTGTTTTTATTACACACTCTAAAAAAAAAAAATCATAATGAACTTTTTAGATGGAAATGGTTATTAGGGATAAAATGTATTAATTAATGAAAGATCGATGATAAAAATGTGACAAAAAAAATGAGAATATAAATGCGACAATAAATAAAAATTAAATATCTTTAGTACAATTATATGAGTGGTTCAACATGTTCCCTTCATATCCGTCAACTACCATAATTTTCACGTTGCATGTTGGCTTTTGGAAAATGATTTTAAGCTGATTCTTGATCACGTAACTTTCATTGTTGAACAAGTGAAATAATAGCACAATTTGCAAAAAAAAAGACAAAAAAAATCTATGTCAATTTCAATTTCATTGCAAAGTTTAGGTTATTTGAAAAGTCGATTAGGGTCTGTTTGATTGTAAGAATGGAATTTGGGTAGAAAGAAAATGAATTTCAGAAAATTGAATTACCTAGAATCATTTTTAATCGTTTTCCTGAAAATTGTCAATTAATTTTGTTTTATTGGTATAGTTTTTCACTTGGAAAATATTTAAATTTTGGATATTTTAGTGTTGGTTTGACTTTATTTTTTATGAAAATTTTCCATTAAAGGGATTTTTTTTTTTATTTTTTTTTTACAATTTTGTGATAAAATTTGTGTCCATTACCAAAAAACGAAAAATAAATAAAAAAACCGGAACCATTTTCCCACCTAAATATTGGGAGAATGGTTTCCTTCATTTCCATGGAAAATTGACAATTTCCATTTTCCATGGGGAAGCAGGGGCTCTCAAACATAGCCTTATAAGACTCCAACGCTGTCCTAAAATATCTGAATATTTGTAAAATTAAAAAAAATCTACTTATAAGTTATTTCTTTATACGACAGGCCACAAAAATGAAATGCGGCGGAATGTTGGTGGCATGCATATTTTCACATCAGGTGGCGGATGCCTATTCCGCCAACATGTTTCTCGTTTCATGGGCGGAGATGGCTATGTCCAAGCCATTATCTCAAACCCCATCTTTCCGCCGGTCTATTCTTTTCCCTCGCCGCCCCGCCAGTTACGACCTTTCGGTAGATAACACGTACGTTCCGATTTCATCTCTGCCGCCGCCGGAGGCCGATGATGATGATGATCAAATAGCAATAAGTCGAATATATTATATTGTATCTGATCGAATCAATGATCTCCAAGTATTGGCTAATGCTGATAATGACAGCAGCAGCGGAAGAAAAAGGACGAAATTGGAGGCATTCAGTGCCTTCCTGTGGAAGATGATTGTTACCGGCGAATTTACGCGAACTGATAAGTTTTGTAGACTGGGAATTGTGGTTGACGGGAGGACTAGATTGATTGATGGAGATGAAAATAAAGAGAAGTTGATAAAACCATACTTTGGCAATGTTCTGTCAATCCCATTTGGTGAGAAGAAAATTGAGGAGTTGAAGGAGAAGCCATTGAGTTGGGTTGCAAATGAGATTCATGAGTTTTTAGGCACTGCAGTGACAAAAGAACATTTCTTGGGGCTAATAGATTGGGTAGAGGCTCATCGTCCCGAGCCAGGCCTGGCCAAAATATACGGTTCAAGAGTAAGTGAGGAGGAGCCGGCGGTGGTTGTGTCATCGGGGCAGCATTTTCCGGTGAAAAGAATGGATTTTGGGTGGGGAGAGCCCTGTTTTGGGTCGTACCATTTTCCTTGGGGAGGGAAATCAGGTTATGTTATGCCAATGCCAAGTCCAAAGGGTAATGGAGATTGGATTGTTTACATGCACTTGTTGAAAGGGCAATTGGATTTGATAGAGAAAAACGCAGCTAATGTATTTTGCCCTTTGACTTCTGAATATCTATGCTTCAACTGATTTTCATTTATGTATTGTATAAAAAATAGTAATAATCACTGGTATTAGTAAATAAAGTTCGACTTTGACTGAGTAGCAGAAGTAACTAAAAATGATTCCCGAACATAGGCTNATCGGGGCAGCATTTTCCGGTGAAAAAAATGGATTTTGGGTGGGGAGAGCCCTGTTTTGGGTCGTACCATTTTCCTTGGGGAGGGAAATCTGGTTATGTTATGCCAATGCCAAGTCCAAAGGGGAATGGAGATTGGATTGTTTACATGCACTTGTTGAAAGGGCAATTGGATTTGATAGAGAAAAACGCAGCCAATGTATTTTGCCCTTTGACTTCTGAATATCTATGCTACAACTGATTTTCATTTATGTATTGAATAAAAAATAGTAATAATCACTGGTATTAGTAAATAAAGTTCGACTTTGACTGAGTAGCAGAAGTAACCAAAAATGATTCCCGAACATAGGCTAAATCTTTGCAATTGCAAACACATCAAATCATGCTAATTATTGAGTCTAATGCATCACAATTACCTAAGTCGTCATTGTTTTAACTTCGTCGGTGCAATTTCTATCGAGCAAATCACTTACGATTTATGAAGCCATCGTACATCAACCACTGTAAGAGTGATACCAACTTTCATAGGTAACCTTTCTTCTTAGCACAGAAAGGGACATAGTACGACATTAGTCTGCTCCGCTGCACTACCTTTCGCAAAGGAAAAAGACCATGAAACTTCAGGATTTCTACGAAGGAATAGGTAGTAGCTCTTTCAGGCCAATTATTCCTCAACTCGTTGACGGAATGGAGCAAGGGTCGTTACCTTTCCTATCCTGAAGCTCCCCACCACCCCCACCCGAGTGCTCGAGAGTTGGGATAAAGAGCAAACTAGCCTCCAATGGCCCGGCTTTCGTAGCTAAAGGTGGCCCCTATGACATACAGTTGATTCTAACCAACTCCTAGCTCTGCAAGCGTAAAACCTATACGTATAAATTGCTAGTACAATGAGCTTTACCCACACGGATAATGCTTTCCCCGTACTAATAACCAACTACAAACTCCCTATAACTAAGAGATTAAGGAACGTATAAGACATATTTTGTAGGTTTTTTACAACCCTTGAAATTTATAAAAATTGTCATGATCCTAGTATTCTCCAGTATATATATCCACGATCCATGATCTTTACAACAAATCAACATGATCTTAAAGAATTTGTTGTCTTTGTATCCACCTTTTTTCTACGGATTTTAAGAAATTTGTTGCCCTGTCCTTGTAGAAATAACGAGTAAAAACTAGACAAGATCTTGGTAAAACTGTGACTTACATCATGATTGTTATGAACAAAACTACCTTGATATTTACAAAAAACATGGAACGGTATACAAATTCTCTATCATCATCGCCCCTCTAGCACAGTAAGAGTGACCTTGTTAGCAGATTCCGATGTTTTGGAGTGAGACCCATTCCAACTGTCCGTAAATCCAGGATGCTCCGGCTCCGGCAAGTCAAAGATTTCACTGCTAAGCATTGACAGAACAGTTGATATGGAGGGTCTATTTACAGGGATTTCTTGAACACACAACAATCCAATGTGTATGCATCTCATAATCCCTGCCAGTGAGCTTGGACTTGATATTCTCTGATCAATCAAATCCAGAACATTTTCTTCATTCCATAATTTCCACGACTGAAAAAGATTAAGAAGAATTTTATTGGAATCAGAAAGAAAGATATTGCAACAGACAATCTTATAAGTGAAGAATTCCAAATGAGTTCAAGTGCACTTACATATCCTAATAAGCCTAAAGACAACTCCTCATTATAGAAGCTCGTGTTCCTTCTCCCGCTTATGATCTCCAAGACTAAAACACCAAAACTGAAAACATCGGATTTTTCTGAAAATCTGCCACCCATTGCATATTCAGGAGCCATGTAACCGCTGCAACAGGACTGTGTCACTGAACCGCACTAGTATTGACAATCCACAATCTAAAATGGACGATATAAATAGATACTTACTATGTTCCTACAACTCTTCCAGTGTCGGCTTGATCTTGGTTTCCTCCGAATATTCTGGCCATTCCAAAATCTGAAATCTTTGGATTCCAATCCTCATCAAGCAATATGTTACTTGGCTTCATATCTCTGTGGATTATTCTCAATCGAGAATCCCTATGAAGATAGAGGAGTCCTCGGCCAATACCTTCAATAATATTGAAACGTTTCCTCCATTCAAGAATGTTATGCGAACTATCTGCATAAACAATGTGATCGTGAGTATATTGAGATGAAATGGGAACAAATTGAAAAGGTAATGTAAAACCGAGTTGAACTGACCAAATAGAAAGACATCTAGGCTTCTGTTTTGCATGTACTCATAGACTAGCATCTTTTCGCCTTTTTCTACACAGCATCCTAGTAGTCTAACAAGGTTGCGGTGTTGGAGCTTAGAAATGACAACCACTTCATTCATAAATTCTTCCAGCCCCTGTCCAGATCCTGTTGAAAGCCTTTTCACTGCAATCTCTTTCCCATTTTCCAATTTTCCCTACACACAAATAGAAGTTTCAGCAATTGTAGATTCCATGAAAACAAAACCGGACATTATGCATGAGCACAATACATTACCTTAAAAACAGGACCAAAACCACCCATTCCAAGCTTATTGGCCACGTCAAAATTGTTCGTTGCGTTTTCAATCATCTCAAAACTGTATAGTGGTAGCTCTTCAACATTAACTTTATCCATGGCATTGCGCAGACTGATTTCACTTGAATTCGGTTGGCCTACTTCACCTCCTTCATATTCTAATGTTACATGGTGACCTAATTTGCAAGGAAAATATATCATCTATTAGAGATATCTGTATTTTTGTGCCTAAATACCAATTCAAATGCCTTAATCGTACCACTTCGCTTAGACATCCACCACCAAGATAGAAGTAGGCAAATGCAAATGGCAACCAAACTGGAGGCTACACACGCTATGATTATTACTTTTTTGTCTTTCTTTTCATCTGAAATCCAAATTAATGACTAGCATAAAAGACACTTCGACATTGTTCAAAACTTCGTGAACATTAGCTCAGTACTATAGAGATTCAGAATACTACGGAAAGGAAAAGAATTATTCTTCTCATTTGAAAACAAATAAAAGGATTAAAAAAGTACCAAGTTCTGAATAAGCCACCCGAACAAAGAAATCTGAACCTGCATCCCTGGAGAATTTCTGAATGTCAATTAAGCTTCCACTCCAGAACATGCATCCAATACCCTGTTCATATGCGTAGGCTATGCAAGAACAATTTCTCAAGCACAGGCCTTCGCATTCAGTTTCAATACCAGTTGACCATTGAATAAAATCTGGCACTTTCACCAGAGTTATCTTCAAAAATTTATCAACTTTGTGTTTATCAGTTGCATTATTATCTCGATCACACTGCAGGGGTATCCTTTTCACACATCCACCACTCCAATTCCCACTATCCCATTCCTCTTTGTTCTTCGGTTCATACCCTTTTAAGCAACTGCATTTCGGCCTATTGTTTGAGTAGCAGATTCCAAATGGACCGCATTTGTTATAGAAATCGCAATCATCTATTGGTGCTTGCCATGTAGGATTCCATTCTCTCTTCTGATCATCCCACGCTGCTTCAACAAGAACTCCCTTGGTGTTCAAATAATTCGTCATTAAGGCCTTTTGTCGAAGAGCTCGTGTGAAAACTACCGTACCATCTTCCTCAGTTGCCACGCTAAATCCATCGACATAGACAGAGTACATGCGGGTAACTCCGATAAGAACTCGGCCATTCCATGGACCACTGCGCCAGATTGGACGACCATTATCCCATATGTAAATTTGTGGGATCCCAACTGCGTAGAGACCCGAAGAAAAATTTCCATAATCAGGATCCTGAGGACTTCTCCACGAATTTAATGATACCCTTTGGCCTGTTCTTGTGTTGTGAAATATTCTCATTTCTGGTAAAAATGTGTTAGTGGGATACCGGTGGCTCTCCCATAGTGTATCACTGCCGGCGACATCCCGGAGGACAAGATTTCCAGTACCCAATAATTGGGCAGTAGTATTCATACCGGAAGTTGTAGAATTTGACGTAACATTTGATGACCAAATAATCTCTTGATTTCCATTCGTGATTACAAGATTCCCATCTGCAGATATGGAGAAGGTCCCGGATGAATCGTTGAGAGGCCTATTTCGATTGGCAACCCAAGCCACAGTATCTTTAGAAACTGTATACCATATGCCCAAGTAACGCCGAGTAGTGCCATTGGGGCTGAAAAATCCCAACGTGAAAATCTTGCTGGAGGAAACTATAGTATCAGAATCGTTAAGCACTACGCCGGCCTTAATGGTGTCTGTTTCTAAACAAAACCCACAACTAAAAAAACAAAAAATAATCACCAAGAAATTTCTACTGCTGATCATGGTTCTGAGAGAGTTTCTTGTTGAAATGGCTGCTTTTGCATAGAGAACCCTCCTAGATTAATTTCTTCTTTTGTTTAATAAACAAGAAATTTCTGCATAGCCACTTAATTCAAACGATGGCCATGTGCACAGGATTAGGCTATTTTCTATTGCTTTGTCTGCCCGTCTGAATGGAATTTTTTAATTTGTCGACAAAGAATTATTATTTTTCCGTTGTTTAGCCCTTTTTTTCCACGGTAAACTAATTCCACCCGCCCCCAACGTGTGCACCAATTGAAGGTGGAAAAAAATGGTTTCCAAGTTTATTTATTTTTTTATTTTTATTTTTTTGACAATGGAAACAAATTTTATCACCAATTATAAAAAAAAATTCCTTTAATGGACAATTTTCATAAAAAATAAAGTCAAACGAATACTAAAAGATTTAAAATTTAAATATTTTTCGTGTAGAAAATTATACCAATCAAACACAATTAATTGACAATTCTCAGAAAAACAACTCTAGACAATTTAATTCCCTGAAATTCATTTTTTTCCACCCAAATTTCCCTCTTACAATCAAACGAACCGTATTGTAAAACTTAATTTAAAGAAACAAAGAAAGTTATCTCTAAAAATAGTATTAAACGAAGTCTATTTTCCATTTCATCTCTCCAATTTGGCCTTTCCAAAGTGCATATAATTGAAACTTGAAAGTCATAAAGTGAAGCATGGAAAATTAAGGCGGCTTTCCTATTGGGTCCCCGTATGATTTTGCTAAAAATTAAAACTTTAGTAAATTTTCATAAAATTTGATGAAATTTATGATCGAGAAATTGATAACAAATTATATATTAAATGAAATATGTTCTTAAAATTAATTGTTATTTTTTATCGACATTTTTATCTATATCAAATGAGGTCTAAACAACCTCATGTGATTTTGAACTTGTCCCGATCTAATTCCAAAGAGAAAATTCATTTGAACTTGTCCTGGCCTAATTCCAAAGAGAAAATTCATTGAACTTGTCCTGGCCTAATTCCAAAGAGAAAATTCCTTTGTACATAAGAATTCCAATAGAATTTAAACAGAAAACTCACGTGTATGGCCCCATGTGAATTTAAAATATTGAAAAAGGGGCCCCACATGGTGTGTCTAATCTGTTGAATTTCTATGGGTGTGTCTTCTGTACACACAGCAGAATTCAATTTCGAAAACTAATTTCGTACGCCTACTACTACTAATTTGAAATAATTATCATTTATCTTCTATTCCTCACCAAATCAAGACGAGTATATCTACTTATAAAAGTGCTTGGTAACCTAAAAAATGGTACTAAGCAATGTGAATATACACAAAATATTTGGTGACGAAGTTATTGTAAAGAAATTTCATTATCTTTGAACATGTTGAAAAGCTCCAATGAACGAGTAAGATGATTTCGTTACAAATTCTTTCAGTTTGTTTGATATTTTAATAAATGTAACAATATATAGAATAAATAATCGATAAATACTACGGTTACTTCCCTTATAAAGAGGTTCTAGACCAGCGCTAACGTGATTGTCAGCTAAGCAAATCAATAAGACCTGCATTTCACGTTTGTGCAGTGAATGTCAAATAGTCAAGTCATGAATCTACTTTTCAGAGGGAAATAGATTCCCACCCACCTAAGGAGTGATTGATTGAGACCTAGGAGGAGACACTTGACCAGGTTACCATGTCTCGTGGCCACTCTTTAGCCTATTGAGATGCCACTCGAGGGTCGTATGATCGGCAAATGAGCTCATGTGCCCCTCCATCTAGCTGTCTCAAATCAACTTCTTTCCCTACATATGCTCATACTTTGTGCCATTTTGAAAGTAATGCAATCCCAAATACAAAAGAGAAATTTTGCTTTCTCCCTTCCTCTTTTAGAAATGATTTATAAATTCAGTCGAAATTAAAAATTATTTTAGAAATCAGATCATAATTAACATTAATTTTTTATAAGATAATAACTGATTTCTTTTAAGATATATACATAATTTTAATTGATTGTCATTTAAGGGGAAAATGAGATTTATCTCTTTCTTAATTTCTTTCCTAAAAAAATATCTAACATTTACAATGTACAGATTATTGGTCATAACCTTCATTGATTACTACTGACCACACAATAGGGGCTTGTGTGTGTGTCACACTATGGCCCATTTGGAGATGTATGTTTATGTCGTTTATTAATCTTTTGAAATTAATTTATTTTTTATCTTTGATTATGTGACTTCATTTATCTTACGTAATCAGTGTATCTTCATCAACTGCATATAACCGTGTCATTTGTGACCCGTCGAAAATATGAAACAATGTGACCATACGAGTGTGTTATGTAACTGTGATAATATGCCCTTATTTGAGCTCCATTCTTTGGGAGGAAAAAAATTTAATTTTGGAATAATATTTTTTTATTTATGTATAATGTTTTTTTATTGAGAGAACGTAAAAGAGAAAAATGAAATAAAATTTAATATGGGCAAACATGGACCACATTGTGTGACTGTATGACTGTGAGCTTGTGTATAGGTGACGTGATAATTGTGGCTTGATAACAAGTTGAGAAAGTGTGACCTATGTAAATCACACGTGTGGCTTATGTCTTGTGATCATAGTAAATTAAGACTTCGTTTGATGCACATTAATTCCTCATTTTAATAAAAAACGCTACCATTACAACAGTAAATGCTATGCAGCCGCAATATTTGAAAACACAAAAGTCAATCATTTTTGACACTTGAAATGTCATAATTGTCCTTTTTTTAAAATTTGGCATAGAACAAGTGGAGGGGCAACATAGTATTTTCATAAAAATTTTCAGCCTATTCAGGCAACACAGTCAAAAATGGCTGTCAAAATGACCAGGTTCATCGCATAACGGTAGAATTTTTCATTCTCTTTTTCGAAAAAATGTGAAAAAAAGAAGAAGGATTTACTACCTATTTATGCTACTTAGATCTTTTTAAAATTATTGAAGATAGGAGATGTCAAGAGGAAATAAATGTCTCAAATTTATACCTTATAACCATCAATAATCTAAAGCTTTGTTTGAGCCCCATTTTTTTTTTTTGGGGAAAATAGATTTTGTAATACTCCCTCCGTCCCAAAAAGATAGTCTTGTATACTATTTTTGTCCGTCCCAAAAA
>CAIGRL010058550.1:0-11852 GCA_903798325.1 Fraxinus xanthoxyloides | reverse complement strand
AAAAAAAAAAAAAACCTCAATTTTTTTTTGTGGGGTCATTTGACACATGACCCCATGTGGGTCCACCCCCGTTTATAAGAACGCAAGAACAAAATAATTTGCAAAGTAAATGAAATTTCACTAAAATATGGAGAAAAAATACAATGATTTTGTATTTATAATTTGTCTAACTTAATCTAAAATATAGTGAAGAATTACTCAAAACAGGATAACGGGTCTAAGCCGGACGATTCGTCACTTGAGCATCAGGAGGGTGCCAAGGGACGGTGTGGCATCGCTCGAGCGCTAAGCTAACGCTAGCTGTTTGCACAAAATTTCAACAACGTCACTCGAGTAGTTGGCTAGCGAAAAAAAGGTCTAAAATTTCTCCCTCATTCATATATTAACATCTTCAAGTCCAGTTCAAATTCTAATTCCCAATGGACTTTGAAATAGAACTCCAATTAGAATTTATCAAATAGATCTCGAATATCATTTCAAATTGAATTTTTCTTAATTGAATTTATTAGAATTCTCAATTATCTTTCAAATAGAATTCGATTACATTCTAATTCTAACAAATTGAATAATATATTTTGTTCGAATTTCGATTAAAAAAAAAAACGCTTGTTTCAATGATCAAGTCACCAAGCTATTTAAAATGGCATCTCTACATGTAACTCGATGAATGTTAAAAACTACATAAATGTCTCGATTGAGTAAGTAAATGTGACATCATCAAAAGAAAAAAATATTGAAAAATAAGAGAGAGATAAAACCAAATTTTTTGAAACACAAGAATTGATAAGAGTGAGAATTATTAAGTAAATGACATAAAAAAATAAAATCAAAGAGTGTGAGGGGTACCCTCATAATTAGTGGCATCACCAACCTCTGTATCTCCGCATCTATGTATGTCTGTATTAAGACAAAAACAAAATAAAACGTCGTTTCTCTTACAAAACATTTTCATTGCACCCCACAAAGTAAATGACCATTTCATTATGCACACTAAACTTGTACAATAATTTATTTAGGGTCGAAAAAATCAAACACCTCGTACAATCCTTACTATAGGGTTTGGAAAATTCAAACACGTAGAAGTTTGTCTAGCCATCAATGGCGTTTCTATCTTAAAAAGATTAAAAAATAAAAAAAATTGCATTTTTTAATCTGTCTTTGCATACATTTCTGCACAAACTCTGATTATATATAATCAAACCATATGTTTTACTTGCTTGTTTACAAATTCAGGTTTCATTTTTAACTAATTCTCTCTCTTTACTCTTCAGAATTCCTCAGTTTCAGAGCTCTCTCAGGTCCCTCTTTCTCTTTCTCTTCATTTTCTTGCAATATATAGAGGTATAGATACATGCATATAGACATATGTGTGTATATTCAAGTTCCCCCCCATTTTTTTTCTGATGAATCTTTTTTGGGTATTCTGTGTTGCAGTTATTTTTTTTTTCTGGGAGGGCTTGATGTTTTTGAAGATATAATTTATTCAACAGGATAAAAATGCGGGTAAGGGAAATGCACCCTTTGTGCTGCATAACGTTGGAGAGTCAAGGAATTGGGAACGGTTCGCCGGAGCCGATGCTGTTGAGAACTGGGTCGGCGGTGGCGTTCTCCGGCGGTGGATCTGAAGTCAATGCCGGAGGATCTGAAGTCAGCAGCAGTATCACCACCACCAGTGTGGCTGGGATCCTCTACAAATGGACGAACTATGGCAAAGGGTGGCGATCCCGGTGGTTTACGCTCCGCAGCAACGGCGTACTGTCATACTCTAAAACCCGCCGCCCCGACATAGTGTCCGGCGATGACGTAATCCTCATCGGCCACGTCAAGCCACCCACTAGTCGTAAACGCAGCAAAGCCGTTGGCATCGTGCATTTAAAGGTGAGTATAAACACTCAATTCAGTTCATCATGAATGAAAAACAGCAATGCATTAATTGGGATGTGATTGAGGGTTCTTCGAAGGGGTAGAGGATGATGAGTGAACAGTGGAAGAGAGAGTGAAAGTGGGGGCTTGTCTTTTATTGTTGTAGTACAATAAAGATTTTCCTTGGCAAAGAATTGAGCCAGTGAAAATTTACTATGGTTGTTACCATTTTTATGGCAAGAAAACTCTCTCTCATCTTTCTCTCATATATCTCTTTCTCTGTGTGCTGTCAGGCACCAAATAGCTTTGAAATCTGAGCTTTTTTGATTTTTCATCCGGATAATTTTGTTACAGCAGTTTTTCTCACTAATTAATCAGGCATTAATCTATAGTGCGTCACATCAGCAGGTGAATAGTGGGGGGCCAAATCTGGGGCAAAACTAGTGTAGGTCTCTATACCTATCTAAGTTCTTATTCATGGTTTTTAGCGTCTGGTCACATCACCATTTTGATCCAAAAAAAAAAAAAAGACAGTATTTTGATGAGAAAAAAAGGACCATTTCGATGCAAAGTGATGCAGATTGGTTATTTGTTTTGGGTATAAAAAATGGTGTTTTGAGGTGGGAATTTGGTTTTTTTCTTTTGTGTTTTGATCTGGAAAAACCTAGTATTTTGATGAGAAAAAAAAGATCCATTTTGAAGCAAAATGCAGCAGATTTGATTATTTGTTTTGTGGGCATAAATTATGGTGTTTTGAAGTGGAAATTGGGCAAAAGGCAGGATTTTTTTCTTCGTTAAGAAAGGTAGATCTATACAATTAAAAGAACTTGTGAGCTTTTAAACTGTTTTACGCTGTAGCATGTGACCATAAAATGAATGAAATTGACATTTTCAGAAAGAAAAATTAGAAAATTGATTTAAGGAAAGAGAACTGAGAATCTTGAAATGGATATTCTTGCAAGGTGCTGTTCTTAGTGAGCCAAGAACTCGGTCAAAATTCTTCTCCTTCTTTTTTTCCCCCACTACCCTTTTATGATCCTAAATTCATCCGAGCTGTTAATTGTGTTTTGGGGTTTCCTTGCTAGTTGGCCAGAAAGGTAATAAGTTTTTATTTAATTTAATGGTTTATATTCTAGGTACTTTTTATTCCTATTAATTGCTATTGAAAATAGTTTATGATGTCAGAAATTTATCCCTTGAGTGAATTGCCTGATGTTGATAATTACTTCCTTCAAGTAATGGTTTTTTAATTGGTTGATTTATTAAATGTAATTTTGCATTTGATGTCTTATTTGAGAAGTGGGTTTTCACTATTTGTTTCGTAGTGATTCGCAAATTGAGATGAACATAAACACTACGTGTGTATATTTGGGCTACTTGATGGAGATGTAGAGTAGTATCAGGAGGACAATTAAATATAAAAGACACTTGGATTTGTTTGCAGATTTCGTCATTTCGTGAGAGTAAATCAGATGATAGGCGATTTTACTTATTTACGGCTACAAAGACACTTCATTTACGGACTAATACAAACAAAGAAAGAGCGGCCTGGATACGTGCTTTGATTTCAACAAGAAGCCTCTTTTCATTGAGACCAATGAATGACAATATCCCCATTCTAACTAGAGATTTATCAATATCGACTGAAAGACTAAAGGAACGCTTGCTTGAAGAGGGAATTGGCGAGGGACTTGTCAAGGACTGCGAGCAGATCATGCTCACAGAATTTTCCGAAATAGAGGGACAGTATAAAGTTCTTGTCGAGGAGCGCTCCAATTTGCTGGACACATTAAGACAATTAGAGGTATTTTTGCTTAATCCTTTTTTACTAGATCACCTGTTTAGTTGAATTGTTTGAAGCTCTCTTTCCAATTTGGACTATTTATTTGCGTACTTTTCTTCTTTCGCATTATGTGGACAATTTTCCAAACTGCTCGGTTAGATGTTGACATCCTGTTAGATGTATAAGGCTCGCTTCTGGATTTTATTGTCTTTAAACACCCATAGCCTGACCTTTCTCGGTTGCCTGCATTTTGATGATAATTCATTACTAGTTTAAGTGTGAAGTTATTAAGCTGCATTTTCCAAACTAGACAACCCTTATCTACATATAGCTTACATATTCATTCAAAAATAATTTTAATATGCACCGTCAAAAAACGCCCTTATGATTTTCGTTTGTGATGGAAATTGTTTTTGAACACTCATAATCACGAAGGGACCAAACTTTAGGTAAAATACTAGGCTAGACAAATAGACTCAATTGTCGAAGAACTATGGTTTCGTGAATTCATATTTTTGATTTTTTCTTTATCACTAGAAACTCCTATAGAAGTTGGAAATTATAGTGACATCTTTTTTTAATTTTTCATCTATGTGGTGCAATCTCTGGTTATTGGAGAGAGACTGTATTTTGCAATCGGGAGTAAAAACACCTTTAGTTAAATTTAATCAAGTACTAATACAAAAATGTGGTGATGTTAATCTGGATAAGATTTTTTAATAATAAGGAAGGGCAAGTGTTATTGATGCTTACACATTCTTATGTTGCATTTCATTTAGCGTTTAATCCCCTGACTTTAATATATATTTTAGAGCATAAGTTCAGTAACATGACACTGTAATTCATTTTAATTTTCCAGGCTGCGAATATTGAAGCTGAAGCCTCTGGAATTAATGATGGTGAATACCAATTGATGAAGCAAGAGTTTTCGAATCTATCACGTGGAAAAAACATTGGTATGTTATATTTCTTTACACAGCCTCGTGCCCTTGAGATGATTTTTGATTCTGTATCTCGGTTTAAGGTGTGCTGTTTAGTATATACAACTTAAGAATTTGGGGACCAATTAAAATGAAGTTCGGTTTCGAAAGTATGGGAATAAAATTTTTGGTACGAACTCTCATGTTTGGAGTAACAGAATATAACTAGAATCTTGTTGATTTTGCTCTACCTAGAATTTCTAAAGACTATAAAATCAGAGGAACCTTTAATTCGAATTTCATCAAATGTGATCATTTGGATGAGATTTCAGATAACTTAAAAAGTTCCTGCCAAATATGTGATCCTGGTTTTTTATGTTTTCAAACATGTAAAATCTCATTGAGTTCCAAATCTTATACAACCATAAGACTATTAAGATCGTGTTAAAAGAAATCATAATATCATTTTGGAATCCAGAGTGTTGTGCTTCTCGGACTTGGTAAAAAGCAGATACTTATATTTTCAATTTATCAGGTAATCTAGCAGTCTGACCCTTAAAGCTGTAACATATGTTTTTATGAAGATCATAATAACTTTTACGTTATATTTTGAGCAAATGTATTTCATAAAATGAACGGTAAAACTATAGTACAGCCTTCATTTGTACAGAAGTAATCATATAATACTGTTATAAAATTCTCTTGTGATAAATACGGTAAAGGAGAAATGCCAAAACTACCATTTTTAAGGTTTAAAAAATATTGACAATGGGAAATGGAACCGATTTGGTTCTTGAAACTTTTTTTTTTTTTTAAGAAATTATTAATTATAAAGTGTTAATTATATGATTTTGTTTATACATTTCATGGTACATTATGCTAATTCTATGAAAACCAAAAACCGAATTATTTTCTGTCTAGTACTGGATGGCAGAAGACCCTAATCTGATTGCAATTATTATCAACCATTGTTAAAATGCAGTAATATGTAATACAATATGAGATTACTCATTATTTTACTTTCAAATATATGTGCCTGGAGAGTTTTTCATGCCTCGTGGGATGCAGAGAGGGACCTCCCTCTCACTACTAGTGAAATCAAATATTAAGCAAGCCTTGCCCCATGACCTGCCGACCCTGTAAAAAGTACATAAGTTAGACACTGGTAGTTTCTGTATGCTTTCCAATTACGATTGGCTTATGTGTATAGCAAACCTTAGAACTGTTAATCTGGTTTTTTGGAAATATTGTTCTTTCCTTGACGTATTAATATGCAGAATGGAGCACTACAGAATCATTAGATGATGTTGAAAAACAAGACCTTGAGGAAGCATCAGATGAAGAGGAAACTCACTTTTTTGACACAAACGAGTATTTTTCTGAACCAACTATTAGTTGTGAATCACTAGGTATAGATCGCATGGATAATGGTGCAAGATTGAAAAATCAAACTAATGATGTGAACAAGGCAGAGGAAAAGAAAAATGTATTTGCTTATAGATACCCACAAGTCGAAAGACGAAATCGGCTACCAGATCCTGTTGAAAAAGAGAAAAGGGTTAGTCTGTGGTCTATGATTAAAGATAACATTGGAAAAGATTTGACCAGAGTATGTCTTCCCGTATATTTTAACGAACCATTGTCGTCCCTGCAAAAGTGTTTTGAAGACTTCGAGTACTCTTATCTTTTGGATCAGGCGTATGAGCATGGGAAAGCGGTATGTTCGGTTCGCATTACCTTTTATCAATCTTTTTTTTCAAAAAATAGAACATGTATTTTTTTTGTTCTTCAATATACTTTCATAGTGTCTTGTTGGCTTAATGCTTCCTGCCATTACCTGTTGGGAGATGCTAAAATGATTTCTGGCACCAGTTACCTTATGATATTGCTAAATATTTGTGACGCTAATATATCTTTACTTGTTTAACGATTTTGATTATGCAAACAAATTCCAAGGATAGAGATTTGAAGGCAAGAAAATGAGAAAGAGACAAGCATTAGAAATGGATGAACCTACTATGCTTATCTAAACGAGTTTTTTGGTGTATGTTATTTATTGATGTTAAAATTTTTAATATTATTAGTCTCAGGTGAAACAAATTGTATGAATAATAGAGTCAAAATCTAAGATTATATTGTCCTGAAGAGTAATTGGTATGCATATGCAAGTTCAATACTTACGGAATGAAGGTGGGACGAAACACATAAATGCTATCTGATTTTATGTGATCGAAAGATTAAAGATACCTATCAAGTTAAAGAAAAGATTTATGCAATGTCTATTTAGATCATTTGTATATTATGACACTAAGTATTATGCCGCTAAATGGCATAATGTCTGTAATTTGAAAGTACAAGGTACAATGACATAAAGCCCATGTTCGGTATAGATTCTTTAAAACTCATTTTTCCCCAAATTCATTTTCAACCACACATTTGTTAAATATTACTTTTCACAAAATCTATCCTAAAAAATAATGTCAAAATATTTAATTCTCTTGAATCTTTTAGAAGAGGTAGCTCTTCATTGAACATAATGGAAAAATAGGATTCATGTAACCAACCCGAAGTTTAATGTGATTAATGCTTGGTAGTAATAGTTGTACATATATGTTTGCCTTCTAATTTTAGTAAAACAATTTTTCTCTCTCTCTCTGAAATTAAATGTTCTGCATATTTTTTTTGATCTCTTTTCAGAAAATTGTTTATGATTCTGGAAGAAGATAATGATTCTTTAATTTCCATTTCACAATGGTGTTTGTAGCATAATTGTGATAAAAATTAAAGTTGAAAAGTTTATTGTACTGACTAATCTCTGCAGCTGTTAGAACAAATTTGACTCAAATCAAAATATTAGTTCTCATATCAAGTTTCGATCATTACCAGTGTTAGCAGCTATGATTCTGCTATTTCGGTAGTGCTTTAGTGATTCTTCGAACTGTGTTCCATGAACTTGGATTAGTTTATGTATTATTGAATNTTTTTTTTGATCTCTTTTCAGAAAATTGTTTATGATTCTGGAAGAAGATAATGATTCTTTAATTTCCATTTCACAATGGTGTTTGTAGCATAATTGTGATAAAAATTAAAGTTGAAAAGTTTATTGTACTGACTAATCTCTGCAGCTGTTAGAACAAATTTGACTCAAATCAAAATATTAGTTCTCATATCAAGTTTCGATCATTACCAGTGTTAGCAGCTATGATTCTGCTATTTCGGTAGTGCTTTAGTGATTCTTCGAACTGTGTTCCATGAACTTGGATTAGTTTATGTATTATTGAATCTTGATTGATTTATCTGTATATTTAATTTATGAAATGTACTCTTAACTGAGTTGAAGTTACAGAGAAACTTTTAATTTACTTTCTTGAAGATGGTCTCATTAAATATTTACAACGAGCATGTCTGATTTGTGTAATATAGTTGATTAGTATTTCTGCTAAAGTTCGGAATGTAAATAAAGCATTGAAGCAAGGCTTCCTGATTCAACGGTGTGCTGTTTATTATTCTCAGGGAAACAACCTTCAGAGAATTTTGTACATTGTGGCTTTTGCTGTTTGCTTTTGTGATTCTTCAAACTATGTTCCATGAACTTGGATTAGTTTATGTATTATTGAATTTATTGAATTATCTGTATATTTAATTTATGAAATGTACTCGAACTGAGTTGAAGTTACAGAGAAACTTTTAATTTACTTTCTTGAAGAAAGTGTCATTAAATATTTACAACGAGCATGTCTGATTGTGTAATATAATTGATTAGTATTTCTGCTAAAGTTTGGAATGTAAATAAAGCATTGAAGCAAGGCTTCTTGATTTAACGGTATGCTGTTTATTATTTCCAGGGAAACAGCCTTCAGAGAATTTTGTACGTTGCGGCTTTTGCTGTTTCTGGATATGCTTCATCAGAAGGCAGACACTGTAAACCCTTCAACCCTTTATTGGGCGAGACTTATGAAGCTGATTATCCCGAAAAAGGAGTACGTTTCTTCTCAGAGAAGGTACTTAATATGAACCCCATTGAATACATTCTGATTTGGGCTGAAACTTCTACATTTCATGAGATGATTTTTGCACAACCGACATTCATTTATCAAATTGGAATTGCATTGATAATTTCTAATTTAAATTGTTCGCTTCCAGACCATGAAGTAAGATTTACCTTGTTCTTTGACTTTGTTTTTTAAAATTGTTGACCAGAATTTTCTTGAAATAGGTCAGTCACCACCCTACACTCATTGCCTGTCATTGTGAAGGTAAAGGCTGGAAATTCTGGGGTGACAGTAACCTTAGATCAAAATTTTGGGGGAGATCTATCCAGCTCGATCCAGTCGGAACTCTGACTTTAGAGTTTGATGATGGGGAGATATTCCAATGGAACAAGGTGTGCACAACCTGTCCTTATCACAAGTACAATTGATGCGACGTACTAGCCCATCTATTACATGGCAAAGTACATTAACTTTATTTCTGGTGTCCTCAGGTCACAACCAGCATCTATAATCTAATCCTAGGCAATATATACTGTGACCACCATGGAACAATGCACATGCAAGGTAATCGCCAGTACTCGTGCAAACTCAAATTCAAGGAGCAGTCTATTCTTGAACGCAATCCTCACCAGGTTTATATGACTTCATTTGCACAAACTTCTAGATGAGATAAATACATTCATGTGACTATTTGTTTTCATTCAATACTTATATTTTCTTAACTATACTGCTGGAACAGGTTCATGGATTTGTTGAAGATGTGACGGGAAAAAAAATTGCTACATTATTCGGAAAGTGGGATGAAAGCATGTATTTTGTAAATGGAGATGGGAATGGCAAGGTGAAAGATAAGTCTGATGCATGTTTATTGTGGAAAAAGAATGAGCCACCTCTAAATTTCACTCGCTACAACTTAACTTCTTTTGCAATTACTCTAAATGAGTTGGCACCGGGACTTGAGGTATGGACAATGTATCCACATCTCTCTTTTTTTCTTCTTCTCTTTAGTTTATTTTTACTTGTCATCTTTTATAACTCCACCTGATTTTGGGTATTTGATCACCGGTGAAGGAGAAGCTTCCACCTACAGATTCAAGATTAAGACCTGACCAACGGCATTTGGAGAATGGGGAATATGATAAGGCCAATGCAGAGAAGCTGCGATTGGAAATGCGACAGAGGATGGTAAGTGAAATTCCTATGTGCTATGTGAACTGACTTCTATAGGCAGTGATGACATTCGAGTCTCCACTGTTTTATGGAACCCTGTATTCATGTTAATCCAAATATTTTAATATTACAGGCAACGCACGTCGTTCTTCAATTTATAAATTCTTGACAGATGTAGAGGCCTGTTCACATTTGTTGATGGGGGGCAGGGGAGGGGGTCCCCAACAGAATTAGTCACCAAAAATAATGTAGTTTGTTGCAAGATTTCTTTTCTACTACTGTTGTTTTGTTATACCTCACTTTTACCATTATACATGATCTTCAATGACGTATCATCATTTGAATTGTTGCGCTTTGCACTGTTACATTGCATTAGCAAAGGTAACCGATCATTGCCAGAAGGCTTCAACCATGAAATAAAATCATTAATGTCCATAAAATAAACTCTTGGTATTACGTAAATTCTCTTCGTTAGTTGTTTTAGAATACTTGTTACAATTGATGTTACTCTATATATGACTCAGTTATACCATTTATACTCGTGCTCCTCCCATATCCTTGACAGTCCAGAAAATTACAAGAAAATGGTTGGAAGCCCAGATGGTTTGAAAGAGAGAGTGAAGAAGGATCCTTCCGTTATGTGGGTGGATATTGGGAAGCCAGAGATCAGGGAAAGTGGAATGGATGCCCTAATATTTTTGGCGAAATAAGTGAAGACCTCGTGAATTCCTTCGAATGATCTTGACTTCTGAAAAGGTAAATGGCTTGCCTCAACTTTTCTGTTCCTAGTTTACATTGTAAGGGACAAATCTAACAATGAATAAATATAACAAAATTATAGCCAATGTATAAGGACTTGAGATATACTCCTCTTAATAAGCTTAAACTTTTGAGATGAACAATAAGTCTTAATATGACATCAGAGCCCACTAAAGCTCGCACGAGCAATTTGAATCCCATTAAAATTGAGACGTGATTCCAAGATTGATATGCTCAAACGAGTCATCTTCTTGCGGGAGCATATTAAATGATGACTCCTCCATCGAATAAACTATAAAAAAATATAACCAACAAATAAATGGTTTGTGCTGCTTCTCTTAATAAGGACGAACTTTTTAAGATAGAATTCCAAATTATTCTAATTTTATCATGCCAATTGGTGGCATCCCTCTTCTCATGATAGCTCCCAAGTTTATAGAGTATCGTCGCTCACACAATATTTATTTTCCTGCTGACTACAAATAAATTCATCTTCGTAACTTGGACGAACTGTATTATTCTGACTTTGCTTCATGTTGCTGGTAAATGCAGGACACAGAAAATCCTGGAGGATTGTTGAGCACAGATCAAATGTTTCTGAGTTTTCTCTGTGCTGGAGATGATGTTCGAGTTAAAAAATTATCAATCAAAAAGTACGATAATGAACAATGAATCTTTAGATAGGTTATCATGTAGTATTTTCTGAAACGGAAATTAGTCTTTGTAAGCTTTCGTCTCCATTCGTTGTGGTTCTCGGCTTTTCTTGCTGTGAACTATGCATTTACTTTTAGGTAGTTATTTGTAATGTTGGTGCCATGAATAAACAGAAAATGTAAACAATAAAAACAATATAATCTGTAAAGGACTACATATTTCTGTGCTTTTGCAACAATGAATCAGCAAAACTCTCATATAAAACTCTTGATAAACTTGGGAGTAAATTGGAGAGTTTTGGTTACATGCAAGTTTACAGTGTAGGGATTTTGGTAGTGGTCATTAGGGAGGCTTACCTTGCCTTTTTGCTGCTGTAATAGAGGCCATGCCTGCGCAATAACTGTTAAAGTGATGCTGAAAGCATCTTCAAAAGAATTTTTATTTTTAAGAGTATCTAGAGAGAATTTTAAAATTTAAAGAGGAATTTTTTTTTTTTTAAATATACATAATCAAATCTCAGGATATGAAAATATCTTGGGCTTTGTTCTAGGAGTGAAATTCTAGCTTGTCTTTAGTTCGATAAATCCCATGTGATTCTAGACGTCAATAGCAAATATATTCAATATAGTAATAAATATTAATTTTTATTAAATGTAATTTTAATAAAATAAAAATAGAGAGCGAGAATCAAATTTACTCTTTATTAAAATT
>CAIGRL010058534.1:0-16877 GCA_903798325.1 Fraxinus xanthoxyloides | reverse complement strand
CAAGCTACGTGCCCCATTTAAAATTAATGTCAAATTTAAGTTTTTTTATTGAACAAAACTAGTAAATTTATCATCATTTTTAAGAGAACATAAGTTGTTTTTAACAAATTAGTAAAAAAGTAATAATATTTATTAACTAAAAAAAAAAACCTAAATGGGGCGATAAATGGGTCACCCGCCCCACTTTAACTCGGTATGGAGATTGGACAAGCTAACAAAAATACCCAACGGGAAGGGGGTGAGAATTGATGAACTCGTCACATACTCTTCCCGTTGTGATCCCTATGTAGTTGCATTTCTTCATTTAACTCCTCTAAAAATATTAATTAGTTTATATTTTGAGATAGTTCCGAAATAATTATTTTATGACTTTGAACACGTATAGAACCTTTGATTATACCTTGTAAAAAAATCTGATCTATACATTCAAAATGTGAACTTGTTATGTCTACACAGATTAAAAAGTCATATATATTTCATGTGAACTTATTAAATTTTAAAAGTTATTAGATTTTATATTTTTACTTTCAAAATGTGAACTCATTAGATTTCATGTTAGATTATTGAAGATTAAAAAAATCATTTTGATTATTTCGTCTTTACTAATAAAATGAGATATTACACTATATTAAGTATTGACCGTATTTTGACCATTTAACATATTTCAAAATAATAAAGCTTATATTTTTATTACATCATGGTAGCTAAGCTAACAATAAATAATACGCTCCTGAGATATTAGCACAAAACATCCTAGCAAATGGAGTTTATTATGTAAATCGTCCCAACGTTGCATTTTTTTCACCTCCTATTTATACCCTTTATTGCTGAAATCATCATTTCCATCAAATTTCTCAATAAAAACTGTGAAATGACGAATATACCATCTTATTTAAATAAAACAAAAAAGAAAACAAAGAACTAATTGTAAATATAATCCCAATTTTTAAAAAAAAGTGTAAACGAGTCTTAAATAAATTATTAAACAGTCAAAAAAATATTTTTCTTTCTCCTTGAGTTATTGGGTGGAGAATATGTAGTAGGAGCATCGTCGAATTGAGGCTCCCAAAGCTATGAGTGTCTTGATGAGAATGGATGTTTGAATAGTCATGTGGGGGGAACTAGTAATTGATAACCCATTAATAACTAATCAAGAGGAGACAAATTGATTTTTAAAAATCTTTTCGAAGAATTAATCTAAATTCAAACAAGTAAACACTAAATAGATTAATTCAAATAGTAAGTACAAATATAAAAACGATAAGTACAAGGGAAAGATGATGCAAATGATATAATTGTGGAGGTTCTATCCAAAGCAATCTACGTCCTCCGTAACTAAGCTATCCGGCACGAGCTTTTTTACTATGTTGATTCACTTATTGTGCAATTCAACCATTTACGACGCTTTCGGTGACTTACAAATAAGGAGTACTGATCTTTATACAATGTCTAGTTTTACGGGACCTCAACACGACCCACACAATTGGCCTTTACGGGACCTTAATATGACCCACATGGTGACTTACAATGAGGAGCACTGATCCTTCTACAATGTTGATTTTTACGGGATTTCAACACGACCCACACTTTATTAAAGTGATTTTACAATAAAATTCCTCTCTTGATAAACAATATAAACAAATTAAATACTAGAAATGCTAACACTTCAATGAATCATTATAAATGATAGTTCAAGAATTAGATGAAATTTTTTGATCAATATGATAGTTAAAAATCAGATTCAATCAATTAAGATGTTTTAATGAGAAGATGAAGAAATAAATACAATATAGGTTCAAAATTTTTCTCAAAAAATATCTGTTTTTTAATGGATGATTGTAATAAATTAAGTACTAAGAGATAAATGAGAAATTTTGATAAATATGATGATTTTATAAATTTAATTCAATAAATCAAAATTTCAATATGAAAAAGAAGAACAAAAATGTTTTTGCAATAAGTGCAAAAAATCTTCTTAAAAATATATTTCTCTTTTAATGAATAATTTGTGATAAATTAAGTATTAAAATATAAATTAGAAATTTTGATGGATATGATGTTTCGAAATGTGATTCAATCAAAGTTTTAATGTGAAGGAGTAGAAAAAGGTTTGTGCAATGTAAGTGGAAATATCTTCTTCAAAAATATATCTCCTTTAAAATTAATATAGATAAATTAAGTATAAAGAGAAATGAAAAATTTTAATAAGAGAAATAATTCAAGAAATTTGATCCAACAATCAAAATTTTTGCTATGTGAAAATAAATTTAAATGAATGTAAAAATGTAAGTTCAAAAAATATTTTTCAAATGAAAAACTTTGAGTAGATTTTCAAAAGTTAATTGATTAAAAGTTTTCCAAAACTAAATGATTTGATAATAATAAATGATATGAGAAATCAATATAATTTTGTTCAAAAGTATCTTATTTGAATGCTCTTAAGTGTTATAATAAATGACAAGTGAGTTGGTATTTATAGAAGTGAAATCGCCAAATTTTCAATCAAACCAGATGATTTTTCCCCTCGACCGTCAATTTTCGGATGACCAATATAATTGTTTGTATAGGAAAAATCGGAAGTCAAAACGGTCAAATTTTGGATCGTGGAGAGGTCTGGTCCACCGCCTGGTCCACGTGACGTTCAATTTGACCGTTGACTTTTTTTAAGAGATGTGATCTAAGTTCAAGTATATTTTGAAAGATCAATCTTACTTTGATTAAAAACATTTTATGCAAGTGATATGGAAATAACTCTTCGTGCACAAAATAATTTTTGAGCTATTGTCAATCCTTACTAAAGATCAAAGTGTTACCTTTACATATGATCTCGAAAGTCTAGTCTTTGATCTTATTTCGAAATTTCTTTCATGTTTGGCACTTAAAACTCTCGATCTTGTTCTTTTTCATGAGCCTGATTTGATAGTCTTGATTTTGATTTTTTAAACTCTCGTCTCAAATACTTTGACTTGAATACTTAATTTTCACTTTGATCTTCAGTTCGAGTCCAATTTATGATGTGTTGATTTTGACAATATTTGATTGATTTTAACATTGAACTATCATCGCTCAAAAAAATTGTTAGAAATAATATTAATCTCGTTTGTTATGATCAAAACATTAAAGATGAAATCAATTATAGGTCAACAGTAATCCAGACTCTCTTCAATGGCTGCAACAACCTAAACTCGGCTATGCACGCCATCTGCCCAAGCATTTCCACCGCGGTCAGCTCAATTTCAAACTCAATTTTAAAAAGGGATAATTGTAGCAGTGGTACCAAACCTTTCATTTAATAGCAGACTTTGCCCAAACCTTTCGTTTATGCTACCCATAGTACCAAACTTTTCAAAATATCGCAACTAAAATCCAAATAGATAGTTTCTATTAGTTTGACCGTTAGTTGACCAAATATTTGACATTAACAATAATTTTGACTAATTTTAAAATGTTAAAATAGTAACTTTACACATTTTTTATCATAAAATAACCAAATCAAATAATTAAAATTAAAATTCATTTCCACCTTCTTCTTCTCTATTGACCCCCCACCCCAAATCTGGAAAATCAAAACCTAGAATTAAAAGAATAACTTTAAGTATTAACCTAATTCGAGAAAGTTAGGGTCTAAAAAACTTGAGCTTGATTAAGTTTCATAAAGGAGACGCTCAGACCCTGAATTACAGTATTTCCTAATTCGCCAAAATTACGAAGGAACAAGTGGCAAGAAGCATCTCCCTTCACCAACCCAATAAAATACTATCAATGATCATCACCTTTGTTATAAGTTCTCCCTCTTCAGCAAATCTTTCAATGGCTCCAATGTCGCATACCTGCAAAAAATAAAGAGAAAAAATAAATAAATAATGTAAATTGAGAAATATATTAGCTAGTGCCCCAAATGCCATGCAGGAAAACTACGAAACAACAAACATACACAATCCAAAAAGATTTCCCCCTCATTATAGTAACTTCTTCAATACTTAAAGTTATCATTCTTTTAATTCTGGGTTTTGATTTTCCAGGTTTGGGGTTTGTAGATTTGGGGTGGATGGAGAAGACGATGGAAATGTATTTTGGTTATTTTATTATAAAAAATGTAAAGTTACCATTTTAACATTTTAAAATGAGTCAAAATTATTGTCAATATCAATTATTTGTTCAACTAATTGTCAAACTAATAAAAATCATTCATTTGAACTTCAGTTATGACATTTTGAAAAGTTTGGTACTGTGGGTGGTACAAATGAAAGATTTGGACAAAGTCTGTTACTAAATGAAATGTTTGATACCGTTACTACAATTATCCCTTTTAAAAATTAATGGGTGGCCCTGTATCGATCCGATAACTGTCCAATTGTGAGGAAAGTCGAGCTGTTGGTGGAATTTGGTGGGTTTGTTAAGGATGAGGACTTATTGCGATTATTTAGATAGGAATTCCTTAGTTTTAGTAAGGAATCTAAAACGTGCATCACTGAGAATGATGTTTTCGAAGTGGTGTATAAGATTTAGTTGGGTTTGGATCAGGGTCGTGCGAGGACTGTCCTTTTTCTTGCATTTCTTCTTGAACTTCTTGGGGAGTCTTCGCGATCAAAAAGGTTGCAGAGAAGTGGGAGGAAAGGAAAAAATGAGGGTTTTGTTGGAGTCCGGATGGATGGTGGCGGTTTTGTCCAGGAGGTGTAGAAGCGTCATTGACAGTAACATGATGGGTTTATCTAGTATAATCCTGGGAAATGAGGGGAAGGTTTATGGATTAAATTAAGTGTAAGTTTCATAATTGTATCAACACTTATTTGAAAATGGAAATTGAGGAAAAAAATGTTGGATTAGATGGGGTAAAAAGTTTGGTGGTGGCGGATGTGGAGGAGGAGGAAAAGGAGGAAGAGAAAGGAGATTATTATTTTTCTAATTTTTAAATAATTATTTGGGACTCGTTTGCATTTTTTTTTTTTTTAAAAAAGGGATTATGCTTGCAATTTTTTCTATTATTTTCTTTTTTATTTTATTCAAACAGGACGATATATTTGCCGCTTCACAATTTGCTCTTTAGAAATTGGATGAGAATGATGATTTTCGCAATCAAATGTGTAAATAGGGATTAAAATGTAACTTTTGTATGTTTTGCACGTGAACACCCTAAGTGAGGACGTTTTGGGCTAATAACTATAAGCTCCCAATGTTGGTTCACAAATATAGTACAATTATTAACTCAACAAATGTGAATGGTTGGGATGTTGCCACGTGGCTAATAAAGATAATTATTTTTTTGCTCAAATTAAGGGTGTGTTTGAGACACATTATTTTGAAAGAATATATTTTGAAATAATAGATTGATGGAGAATGTGTGATTGAAAAAGAATGAAATTTTTTTGATGTGATGAAAAATATTATTTTATTGAAGAATGTATAGTTGAAAATGAGTAGAAGAATGTGAATGAAAATTTTAATGTGTATCAAACATGGGCTAAATACCATATTACAAAAGATCCTAGCCCTATCTAATGGATAGGTCTGGGCGTTGGGGTAGATTGGTCTAGTATTTCAATACACATAATCATCCATTATATTTGAATAGTTCGTAAATTGAATCATTTAGATCCTTGTAATTAGGAGGATCAAACTCAAATCTGAATCGTCGATTCAAAATCCGGATTCGATTCTATCCATATATATAGATCTTTTTTCATATAGACCTTTTGGATACATACATTTAACACGTTACTACTCGACCATATTTGTGCAAGGGACAAAATCTAGCTAAAAAATCTTTAAGAAGCTAAGAAAATTAGCTACATGACTCAAGATGGAGACTAACTAAAACATCAAGAGATTACTGACAAATAATGATTTTACCGTACACTAATTTATTTTCAAAATAATCTTTTACAATGAATAAATAGTTAGGCAGAATACCGACTTACAAAGATGAATGAAATAAAATGATAAAGACCGAGGCAAGAGTTCTACTTTTTCTCCTTGATACGATAATACCCCGCACTGGTACTAACAATCTTTTGGCACTCGTTTCCCAAGATACAATGATCTCGATTGTAATACTAGCACTTCAAATTATAAGACCCGAAAAACCTACTAATGTTTTTGATCTCTCTAAAACTAGAGGATTAAAATGTACGAAAATAATATCTGAGATCGAAGTACAAAATATGGAATAATGCAGTAGGGAATATAATTTGCAAGAGAAAAAAATCGAAATTGATTTTGGAATGAATAAAATCAGGATATGGGGACCTATATACAGAAGTTGAAAATTTGTGTTTTAAACATACACGACCCGTTTGGACAGGCAGTTCAACTGTCACTACCAGTTTATAGAAGATGTCACGTGTTGCGTACAGAAAATTAGGGGAAATAAATAATATAAATAAATATATTATTTTTAATAATTATAAAATAATATAATTCAAATATTATTTTACCAAAAAGTATATACTAACTTGACCCAAGCCCAAGAACCACGACCCGTACCCGTGCACATGCCGTGCCAAGCAGTACGTATGGCTTTTGCTCAACCTACTAGCATGTATGTCCTCTCCCCTTCAAATACTATTGGTACCTCTTGGAGCTCAAACCTAGACTCCAAACGTGAGCAATATAAAATGATTTCTATGCTTCTTATGTGGAATTGTTATTTTTTAACTTCCCACCATTTTTTTTTTTGTCCCAATGTATTTTTTAACTTTAAGTGTTCATCTTTTGGCCTTAATTTCTCATTCACCTTAAATTGACTTTGAAAAAATAAATATATTCCATCAATCTACTAATAGAGTAGAATACATTCGGTCAAAGAAATCTTTTGTCCAACTAACGGAACTCACTAAAATAATTAGTCAAAAGTTGGTCAAACCAACTAATAAAATCAATTTTTCAACAATACCTCACGTGAATAAAAATTAATACAATGGACTATGCAGACCCTATAGAGAGATCAAGCGGAAAGTCATTGCATCCGTTACCTTATGGGTTTGAACCTTCTATGGTAGAATACTATCGGATTTACTTAGCTAATCAGTGAACGCAGTGTCCTGAATTGTCAGCCGTTGGTGTAAATCAAGACAATAATATCAACATAATAACCTCCCTAACATTTTTCGAGTTCTCACTTTTGCGTTCATTTCGACCCCGAACAACTCTTGAATTTCTTAAGTACTTTAGATAGTTTAGGCATTTGGAACATTTTCATAGAAGCAGACCCACTTCACACTTATATAGGTGATCTCCTATTAAGAGTGCTTGCCACACCTTAGTTAGATAGTCCAAAATATATGAATCATAAAAGTATAACTTAAAAATTTCAGATAACACTTTTCTTATTGTAGGAATGGATATGAGTTAACTCCGAAATGCTATTTGGTTTTTTATAACTTAGTTGTCCATTGAACAAAGATTTTGAAATCTCCAGTCAGCAAGGTTGTGTTACCATTACAAAGATCCTTAGTAGGTTTTAAACTCATTCTCCTTGATAGGAATATACCTGATTTCTTGGTAAACTTTTGGTAAACAGATTTGAGAGATTTTCTCTAAACCTTACATAATCTATGGAAATAATACAATTTGAGATCAATTGCTTAATTGTATCATGTTTTCTAGGAATATGTCGAGACTTACCATTATACATACTACTTTGTGCTCTATCGATAGCGACTAACTATCACAATGCATATTAATTACAAGCACATGTTTAGGCCAACATGGAATATCCTCTAAAAAATTACGAAGCCATTCTACAACTCATATTCCGTTGGGGATCAAACTATACACATTTGTTTAGAGGATTTCCAGGATACGATCGCACCACCATGGTAAAAACATAACCACTAGTGGATTTTAAGTTTTTTGTATCTAACATCCAATTAGCATAACTGTATCTTTCTAACACATCTGGATATCTAGTATAATATAATTTAATATTTGAGGTGTATCATAAATATCTAAGAACATTTACCAGTACCTTTCAATGTTGTCATTCGGGTTACTTGTAAATCTATTAAGCTTGTTTACTGTATATGCAATATCCGGACGAGTGTAGTTGGTAATATACATCAGACTACCTATTATCCGAGAGTACTCCAATTGAGATACGGATTTACCTTCATGTTTGGCCAAATGTAGATGTTTTAACTGGTCTTTCATCAAATATATGAAATTTCTTAAGTACGGTTTCAATATAGTGAGATTGAGATCAAACAAGTCCCTCAAATGTTTTAAGAATTTTAATTCCTAATACTACATTTGTAACACTCATATCTTTCATGTCAAAATACTTTATCAATATTTTCTTGGTAGTTGTCATGATATCGCAATTACTATCCATAATTAGCATGTCATTACCATTTAGATATATGATTGTATATGCATTATGTGTGATTTTAATATAAACAATTTATCACACTCATTAATCTTAAAACAATTTGACAAATAGTTTGTCAAATTTTGCATGCCAATGTTTTGACGCTTGATTTAGTCCGTATATGACTTAATGAAATTATACACATTTTTCTCGTGTCCAGGATCAATGAACCCTCGAGTTGTTCCATATAAATTTCTTCTTCTAGCTCACTATTTAAGAAAGTCATTTTGATGTCCATCTAATGAATTTTCAAATTATACAATGTTGCGATTACAATTAATACTCTAATAGATGTTATTCTTGTCACATGTGAGTATGTATCGAAAAAGTGTTGGAATCCTTTAACTACTAATTTGGCCTTATATTTATCAATTGATCCATCAGTCTTTAATTTTCTTTTGAAAATCCATTTATAACCTAACGGTTTGTTACCGAATAGGTGGAGATCTACTAACTCCCAAATATGATTCTGCATAATAGAATCAATTTTACTATTGATAGTCTCTTTTCAGAATGGAGCTTATAGACTAGGCATTCTTTCATTGAACGTCCTAAGTTCATTTTCTAACAAATAAGTTAAAAATCTGGATCAAAATATGCAGATATTTTTGTCCCTTTGCTACATCTTGGTTCTTCATCACTTTGATGATTATCAATTGTAGTATCATAAGTTTGTTTTTGCGAACTTATCTCTTTCTTAACCTCACAAGGAAAAATGTCCTAAAAAAATACCTCATTCGTAGATCCGATGATAGTATTTTCACGTATATCGAAAATGTCAGACTTATGGACGAGGAACATATAATCACTATTGTTATTAGCATATCTAATGAATATACAATTGATGGTTTTATGCCATATTTTAACTTGTTTAGGTTTTGATACTTCTACCTTAGTCAAACGCCCCCACACTTCTAAATATTTGTACGAAATTTATGACATTTCAATAATTCATAAGGAGTTTTGTTCCTACTTTTGTATGGTAATTTATTTAGAATGTGGTTTGCTGAGAGAATTGCTTGCTCCTTACAATCCTGAAGTAAGGTAGAAGTAATCAACATAGAGTTCATCATTTTTTTTAGAGTACAATTTTTGTGTTCCACAATATCGTACGACTGAGGCAAATAAGGAGCTATAGTTTAATGAATAATCCCAAATTCTGAACAAAATTCGTTAAACAAGTGCTCCATATTCTCTACATTTGTCATTACGAATAACTTTTATTCGTTTGCTAAGTTGATCATCAACTTATTCTTGTACTGCTTAAATGTTTCTAAGGTCTCATCTTTGCTCCTTAGTAAATAGATATAATAGTACCTTGTGCAATCATGTATAAAAGTAATAAAATAATTTTCCTCTAGTTTGCACAAACTTTAAATCACAAATATCAATGTGAATTAGTTCTAGAGGATTTAAGTTCCTTTCAACTGAATGAAACGGTGTTTTGGCTAATTTATCATCTACACATGTTTCGCACCGATGATTTGATCAAAGAAATAGAAGGCAATGATCTAAACTTACTAATTTATGTAAAATATTAACATAAACATGTCCTACCGTTATCCTGCCACAAGTTAGAAGACTCGATCAATCAAGTAGAAGATTTATTTTTATTAATATCAAAATTACGAAGTACATGTATTGCAATTATTTTGAATAGCCCATTGGCCAAGTACCATTTGCCTACAAATAGGCCATTTTTGATGAGTACAAACTTGTCAGACTCAAATACTAGTCTAAACCCATTTTTGCTTAACAAAACTCTAGATACCAAGTTTTTGCGAATGTCGGAAACATGCAACACATTGATGAGTGTTACTTCTTTCCTTGATATCATTTTCAGCACTACTTTACCTAGACCAACAATTTTTGATGTTGTCGAGTTGCCTGTGAATAGTTGTCGTCCATTGATAGGAGTGTAAGATGAAAACATTTCCTTATCAGAACAAACATAACGTAGCGCCAGTATCTACGAACCATTTTCTTGGACTGTCCATCATGTTTGCTTCAAATTCGGCAATTGAGAGCATTAGTTCAAACACACAGTTAGACAAATTGTCTTCCTCGGTCAAGTGTACTTGGTCCTTTTTGTTTTACTTTTTCTGCCGGCAGTCCTTCGCGATATGACTAGACTTACTGCAGTTATAACAATCCACTTTGAATTTTTTGACCTTGCTCTTTTGCTTGCCATTACCCGAGTGCTTCATTTTCTTACTTGTATTTGGCTCTATCAAATTGACTTGAACATCCATTTGCAACTTTCCAAATTTCTTTTCAGAATTTCGATTATCTTCCTCAATTCTCAATCTTACCATCAGATTTTCTAGTCCTATTTTCTTGCGTTTATGTTTACTTCAGTAATATAAATTGGTTTCTAATCTTCTAGTTTTCTTTTTTGGGATTGTCATTTTCCAATTTTAAACCAACTTTTATTCCCAATTTATTTCAACTTTCAAGTAGTTATCTTTTGGCCTTAATTTCACATTCAACCTAAATTGATTTTGAGAATATAAATACATTTTATTAATCTACGCATGAAGTAGAATGCACTTAATAAAAAAAAAAAAGTTTTGTCCAACTAACAGGATCTACTAAAATGATTGGTTAACAGTTGTCAAACCAACTAATAAAATCAATTTTCAAACATAAATAACTTACAGTTTGAGAACAAAATCATATTTTCTTATTAAGTCGCTATTTGAGCCCAATTTTTATTAAAAAAAAAAAGTGTATTTTGGAATAATGACTTTTTGGAGAATGTGTAATTTAAAAAAAAAAAAAACTTTTCAATTTACATGTGAAATTATTTTATGGGAGTATATGATTGAAAATGGGAATTTTTGTTTTTCTTTTTGGGGTAAATGGAGGTCAAACATAGTCTAAATCCTATTTGATCCATAAGGGAGGCATTCTACAACTTATAATTTAATTATGAAAAATGCTTTAAGTCATTCTATTTTTAAAACGAACTGACATAAAAAATACTAATAGAATACATACCTATGTAATATCGAGAATTTGTATTCCACATATTGAACTCGCTTTATTTGAATAAAAATGAAATATTATATTTTCAAAATAGAATCACGAACTCGAGATAACAAAAATGTACACTCGAGCTTATCAAATTCAATTGTCACACTTGATAAAAAAAAAATTAAAAAGAATGATGTTATTTATTATCATGATGATAGAATATCGGTAATGTGATAATCTATGTGGAATAATGAGCTTTAACAGGTCAATTTTCATGATAGAGGAGGAGGAGAGAGATATGAGGGATAATGAGTGTCAAATCATTGATATTTCATAATCATGATGATAAATAACATTACTCAATTAAAAAATCACTTAACTTTGTAAACAAATGAACACTTTGATTCATCAACTTAAACAACAACCCTAACTTTTGATTCATAGAAAGCCCAAATTGCAAAGATTTACAAGTATTAGTCTCTGAAATTTAATAATTTGATGTGAGGGGAGAAATAAAAAAGTAAGAGTCATTCTTGATTTCTTAGAAGAGTCATTCTTGATTTCTTAGAGTTTTAATCTAGAGTTTTATACAAATTACAACCTAAAATAATGTTTTCAGATTTTGCATTCTTTTTTACCCAATTTATAAATATAAAAAATATATATATATGAAAAAGTTGATTTCAACTAAGAACTGACCCGGACCAAGTCGTTTTCGATTCCTAATTTATTTGCCTTTTGAATCGGATTGAAACCCTCTGATTTCGATTCAAAAGGTGAGCTCCAATTAAAATGTCCCGTCCTACCAACGGTAGTGCCCTGCTGACCTAAATTAGGTTGAGGATGGACCAATTATCCTAGGATAGCATAACTTTCACGTCACTATTTTATCAAACAAACTTTTTGCTCAACATTAATTTAGAGGTATCTCGTCTTAAATGAGAAAAAGGAATTACTTAAGACACAGATAATTGCGCTGTAAATATAAGTGTGAACATCTCGATGACTTATTTATGATTTAAACTTTTAATCAAAGTGATGACGTGGACTAACGAATCATTTATAGCCTATTTGGTACGGCTTAAAATCCAATTAAAATTGAAAATATGACCGTTATTGGGTTCCACCTGTCTAATAAAAGTCAACAATAACGGCTATATTTTCAATTTTAATCCGATTTTAATATCCGAGAAATGCTACACTTACACACTTATCTTAATATCCAGCAATTGAAGTCTGTCAAAACCAACTTTTAATCCTACGAGTGTCGTCACATTGATCAGATTTTATTTATTTATTTATTTTGGGCATGGGCGTCTACATAAAAATAAAAATAAAAATTGTGGTATAATGGCATTATTGTAATAATCTCAATTGGTTAAAACCTACATTGTTTTTTTTTTTCTCTAGACTAACTTAGTGGAGGCATTAAAACAAAAACGAGTTGGAGGGTAGAAAGGGATTAATATAAGTGAATGGACAGCAATTTTAACCAACGAACTTAAAATTGGTGGCTTAAAGTAGCCAAGCAACATCAACCAAAATGGACTTCACATGGTGCAATCATATAATTTATTACACCAATATAAATTATACTTTTTTAAAATCAAATTTTAATGCTTAAAGCAACATAATAACAACTCATTCACCTTTTCCTTAAAAAATTAAAAAGAAATCCATCTCATACTATACTTTTTTGTGATGTATTAAACCATAATCCTTTACTACGAGTACATTAAAAAAATATAAGAAGAATTGAGAAACAAACAAAGCAAATGCACATATTTTTGGTGGAATTAAGTCTTTTCCTATGACACACCGAACAATAGCCCTAGTTTATTTATATTAAGATTCGATGATGTTAGAATCTTGACAAGAATTATGTATACTTTGATATTGCTTGTTAGGAATAGAAGACGGAATTATATGTTACAATATAAAGTAGAAATCACAATACAAGAAGAACAAATAATATAGCACATGAACGAATATTTTGTTAATAATGGAGGGAAAATATAAAGATTATTGTGCCTAATACAATTCTAACTCTCTCGAAATCATATGAAAGTCTACAATTCGTGAACTATATAGGATCCAAAAAATATATTATTGTTAGAAAGGGGATGAAAAAGAGCCAAAAATAAAGAAAAGAAATATTTCTCCGAATAACTTTGCCGCTCGAGCGACAGCGAGCTCCGCATGGCGCTCTATTGGAAAGCGAGGTCGAAGCAAGCAGTGGGCTGACACTTTCAATGTCACTCAAGCGCTGAGTTTTGGGGTTCAAAATTCATTTATTGGCGCGAAGCCCAAATTGCTGCTCCAAATTCCAATTATCTAATTTAATCCCTCTTTAATTCACTTTTCAATCAAAACACAATCTAACAATGAAATTTGGATCACATATTCAACAAATCTCCACATTGATACAAATTTCCTGACAACGAATAAAGTTTCAAAATTTTTCCACTTGGAAACAAATTCAACTGCAAGGAATAAACTAATGTCTCTTCATCAAAACTTTTAAACCAAAAATTTCTCCTCCTTTTCCACAAAGTCCAACTAGGTCAAATTCAATCAACCGAATCCAAGCACAGCTCGGTAGAATTACCTTGGGTACCAAAATTGTTCAAATTATTTCCACGAGCAACACAATTACAAATAATTCAACAATAATTACCAAATAAGGTAAAGTCATATCCTGTAATAGAATCAAGACAATAAAATACTCCAGTTGAAGGTTCTTTACTAGACTTAATATCTTCAACCGCATTCAAAGCATACGCCACTAAATCAACTTTTTCATACCTTTGTGGAAGCATAATATCTCTTATTGGTATGTCTCTAGCAATTGAATGCCATGACACCACTTGTGATGGTGGCAAAGCGGCATTATTCACAACTTCTGACTTCGACTGAGATGTATTCTTCAACATGGACTCTAAACCAAACTCCAACGGTATTGTTCGAAATTGAATAATGAATATCCACTGAACTACTAATATTTTGCTAATTGTTCTCCAATGATTCTGTCGAACCCTACAAGACATACAACCGAGACCATTTCTATCCCTGCAACACAACTCGAACACCTTTGCCATCCTTTAGGACCCTACCTTCAACAATGTACTTGTACCCTTTTGATCAAGAGTACTCAAGTAGATCAAATTTCTCTTCAAATTTGAGACATACCTCACTTCATCAAGTGTCTTAACTATCCCATCAAGTATTTTGATTCTAACTCTCCCAATACCAGCTATCGGACAAAGTGTATTATTGCTCGTTACCAAATCTTTGGAAACTTCTTCATATGTTGAAAACAAATCCTGATTGGGACACGTATGAAAAGAACAAGTTGTATTAAGAATCTAATTCTGGTAAGGTTTGGAGTCGCCGTAAGAAATAATCAAAATCTCTTCATCATCGTAGTAGTTTCCTGCAATATCGGCTTCATCTAAAATTTTAGATTACGTCTCCTTCTTAATTGCACCAATTTTTCTCTATTCTACAACTTATAGTAATCCCTTTTTATGTATCATTTCTTCTTGCAATAGCTACAAACTTTATTGTCGGAGTTAGATTTCGAACTGTCCCTCTCATAATCACCGTAAACAACAAGATCCTCTCTACGAGTCTCAGATCCAATGAGATGATTCATCTTCTCCTTTGAAAATAAAGTATCATAAATTTCCTCAATGGTAAGAGTATCACGTCTATATAATATCGTATCTCTAAACAACATGTATGAAGCGACAACGAACAAAACAAAATTAACTCTAAATCTCTTTCATTGTACTTAATCTCCAAACTTTTCAAATCAGAGGCAATTTCTTTAAGAACAGTAAGGTGTTTTTCTAGAGATGTACCTCTGTCATACGGAGAGAATACATGTTGTTTCAGGTGCAATTCGCTAGTTACACTCTTGGTTATAATTAAAGACGAATTTGAGAAACGGTCTTTCGATTCTTAATTTGTTTTTTCTCGAACAACTAATTTGAGGACATCTTATCAAATCCCAACCAGGCATTGTCCAAATCCATCAAAGCGAGCACTGTTTACATATTTATCTGCTACAACAAGAATCTTTTATTGCGATCTAAAAGCAAAATATCATACTTCAAGGTTGTCATCCCAAAAGGAAATCAAAACTTGTGAAGAACAACGAACTATTTTTGATACCACTTGTTAGAATCCTGACAAGAATTATGTAAATAGCCCTCAAGCGCTGAGTTTTGGTTCCAAAATTCGTTTCTTGGTGCTTAGGCATCCTGTTGGGCGTCCGGTTGCTATTCTAAACTCCAATTATCAACTTTAATCACTCTTTAATTCATTTTTCAATCAAACATGATATAACGTCGAAATTTGGGTCACATATTCAATTGATGGTTTATCTTATAAGGTCAACGTTGTTAAGAAGAGTATATCAAATCTTTATATACGATTGATATTTCTATACCTGATCGATGTGAGATTCTAACCTTAACATGTTTGCAAAATGGTGGCAACCAAACATGCAATCAGAACGATTGTTTAAATTTTAGACGCGTCGAATTATTTGTTCAAACGTAATAAAGTCTGATGCCGAATTAAGAACTATGTTTTATTTTAAAAGGTCGACATCGTTAAAAGAAGTGGTCCAATACCATGTGTATGTTGGTTAATATATTAATACTTGAAAAGTTTTAACCATTAATATTAAAATACAGTCCATTTGACATTATATGATTGGTTTACTAAATTAAATTAAATGAAAAGAATATTGATCCATTTAATTGGACAAGTCCTCCAGCGCCAACTACATTGGTGTTTTAGTTCTTTATATGTAGGAAGGACAATATCAATCGAGAAGATAATTATACAATATTAATTAATTAGGTCAACAGTGTGGACTCCTCAAGAAAGCAAAAGTCATTCCATAATCATATTTTTTTAATGAACAAAGCGGTGTTTAATGATAAAGATTAGACTAATAAATTCAGATGTTTGCCTAATTATACATTGGGACAGCAGGCATTCACATAAACTCCATCTAATTGGTTTGTCCTTTCTCTCTGTGTCCTTTCTATTATATACTAAAACAAAGTTAAAAGGGTTTAACTCATAATATAGGACACTAATCCTCAACATTAAAAGCCAATTACTATATTAATGAAAAAGTTAAGAAACTCCGCTGACGTCCCTACTAATAATAAAGAAATAAATTATTTTGTTTGTTGTGATCCTCAATCTAAATCGATGATGATCACAATTTCGTTATGATTCAGTGAGTTTCGAAGTTAGTGTCAACTGTCTTTGACGTTTTTTTCTTTCATCAATCGAAAGTAAAGGTAAATAATTAGATAAATGTAACTTCTGGGAAGATTTATAAAGAAGTGATAAAAACAAATATTTTCCAACAATCATTATGGAGTTTAGTGAGTGAGCCCATTAATCATGGAATCATAACACTCATTATTAAGTTTTGGACAAATTAATTGTCCATTTGAATTTATTGTTCCATTAGTTCCCTAAGGATAGGACTATTTTTTTTTTTTTTTTT
>CAIGRL010058418.1:0-14813 GCA_903798325.1 Fraxinus xanthoxyloides | reverse complement strand
GGTTAAAAATGATTATTACATGAAAATTCGGGATTGTATGCTTTTGTTATTTATTAAACATATTAATTTGCATTTAGTTTAATTAATTTATTCATAATTGTATAAGTAGATTATTTTAGTCATAATTTTATCACAAACAATCATACCATATTATTCATATTTCGGTTAAGGTCTCAATAATTAAAATTGAACTAATCAATTTCCATGAGACGGTTTTTGGACTCAAAATTCATTTTATTATTTGTTAACGAACCGTACTTTTGCGGTGATTTTAATTCGAAATATATATTTTCGTGAGCAATATGTTACTACTTCACTATATGTATCTGTCACGTGCAGGCTAAGTGGGGGCAAGGATCAACATGGGACTTTTTTCAAGTCACAGCGGTCGATCACATTATCACTGCATGAACACATGAATCACAAGCTTAGTCAAACTGCAAGAACGATTCGCCTTGACTAAAACCGCTTTGTTGGGTTCCACAACTTCACTAATATGCTATCTATGAGGAAGGGCCCACTGAGGTGGTTCACATGCCAGCGAACCTCTTGGTAAAACAGTGTAAGTGTGAACCTCGTCCATTTTGAAGGATGAAACAAATGGAGAACCCGTTTTTCATCTGGAAATTTCTTTTATACTTCTTCATTGGCACCAAGAATGGCATTAAGGCTGGACCCGTAGAATCAAGAATCTTTTTGACTTCATATTCCTTGCATAATATGCCTTATTTAGATGGACCGAAGAACATTTGAAATATACATGTTGCCAAAGTTTTGACAATTTGGTTTATTGGATTACGGAAGTCAACACATTGACACTATCCGTGAGATTCAAATGCTAAAAACTAAAAGCGAGAGTAAAAGCTAAAGAAAATTTCTAGAAAGTCGAAATCTGTGAAAAATAAAGAAGTAGTAATGCTAATCCAAGAGACAACTCGGCGAATCTTTAACATCAAATCGATAAAATATTCAATAATTAATGGAGGAAGATGCACAATCATAAAAATCAATAAAAACTACATGTGCAAACTAAACACCATGCCCAGAATGCATGTACTATATGAATTAGTCTATCTTTAGATTCTTTACCATTGGTTCAACCTCATTAACTTCAATATGTCTACAATTTTCAGGATGCATTTTACCCATCAGTCAAAATTATGCAAATATGAATGAAAGCTCTTACTGTGCAACACTTCGTCCTCTTTAATTCTCACTAAAATCTGCTTTCCATATGGAGCCATAGTTTTAAGGTCGCGCATCCTTCATGTCAAAACAACTCCACGCCGGACTCTCCTACAATAGCTATCTGATTCGAGAGAATTAGAGCTGCGCATCGTAGTAATTTCTTTAGAGAAAGGAATAGTTTATATGGCAATGTGTGTGAACCATAATGCTAACACCTATATGTCATATACCATGAGTTCTTGATCCTACAACAAATCAGACTATGATGCTCAAACTTGAAACTAGTATTCAAGGAAAAAGCAAAGTCGCGTACGTTTTAATAACATAGCTCCTCTGATAACTCCTCCACCAATAGCCCAAATATGCCAACCTCAATTTCTGCTGCAGTCTCTTCGTCCTGCTCCTGAAATTTTGTCCATCTGTCCGATTCTTGTTTGAAAGCCGATTCGATCATCATATCTACAGTGCCAAATACTACTTCATTATTGTTCAAGCTATTTGTTTCGCTCTTTTGCTCGATAATTAGATCCGAGACTAGCCTCTTCATATCAGCAGAAATATTCCTCGTTTTCTGAAGGTTTGATTTGCTAATGACTTCGAGTGCAAATGTGTCAACACTATGCTCTACGTACATTGCGATTGGTTCATCATCTTCGCATTCCTCTCTTTCTTCCTGGTCGTCATCGTCTGATCCTTCTAGCAACGTTCTCTCGAGTTCTATTGGATCCAACTCTGCAAGTTTTTCAAATCTACAAAGCCTGTACAACAGCTGCTGTTTTGCTCCTGCAAGAGAAAAAACACGAAATCAAAATTAACTCTCTCATGACACCGAATAATCACGACCTCCATCCATTGCACGTAGAGTAAACACGTGACACGAGTGCGGTCAATGTGAAAACGACTAGAAGTCATCATCAACAAAGTTAGCGATACTTCAACGTGTCTAAATCTTAACAGAGAAAAAATGTTGATGGTAGCCTATTGCTTGATAGTTTAGCAAGAAATAAGTAAATTAATTGGTTAAGAAGGTTAAGTTAAACAAATAACCTAGTATACTCCAAATAAATGAGAAACACTCAGAAAAGATCAAATAAATCCGACTAGAAGATGAACAATGCACAATTCCGCACCATTGCTGCCCCAAAACATTAATTGAAGACAACTGTGACAATTGAACGATAACCCCACCACCTGAATGCGGATCGTGCAAGAATTTATTGAACATGTTATGATACAGAAATAGCAACTTATGTACAAGTACGACATGAAAAATTCGCATCAATTTTAATCCTGCAATGATTCCCTGCAACACCTGATATAATAAATAACAAATTCGATCATCCGGAATTCATGTAAAATCATATAAATTTTATCGAAGCGGAAATCTCTACCTACTTTGTACATTTGCATAGCTGCATTCAAGATCATAACTGCCCTCGTCTACATCCGCACTTTCTTGTCCGTCGTCCTCTTCAAAGTGAGGATCCAACACAGATACTGGACTAAACTGATCTTTTTCTTTCTCTTCTTCTCTTCTTACTTCTTCGGAACTTTTCGTTCCACAATTTGCTTTCTCCTATTAAATATAAGATAAATTGTTTAAAAAATAGACATATTATTATCAAGATTATCACTATTTCTAAAATTGCAGATTAAAATGGATCGTTAGGTCCCAAAAAGTAAAATGAAATTGTGTTTTGTCCTATTGTTTGCAATAATTTAAGAGACAGGCTATTAGAAAAAGATTTTGGTGGCAGATGTGTAATCGAAAGTACAGTAATGAAACAAAAACACCCACGTGCTGCTGCCTAACTAAGAGATTAAGGAAAAGAAAAGACAAACCCCTTTTTTGTGGCGGCTAGGAGAAGTTGCCGGATAAGAGAACTCCGGCACCCGACGACCGGAGGATGATGGACTTTTCTGTAGAGAAAATCTGAAAGGGCTTGAGCAGAAACGCGTTTCACAAGAAGCAAAATAGCCATTGGCACTCCCTTCAGAACAGCTGCTAGTGGAGGTCTCCAAATCCAAAGACTTCTCCTCATTACTCGATGACCAAGGATCACAAGAACACGAAATCCTAATATCCGTGGCCGTCTTTTCGTCAATTTTTGGATCGGAATTTCTTGAAACTTTGACCTCATTGTCACAGACACCAAGCATGCGTCTTTTGTTCTTGGTACTATCTTTCAGCCTCTTGAAAATGGACCCAAACAACCCAAACCTGACATTTTTAATCTGGGTTTTCCTTTTTGACTGCTTTGTCTGAATTCTCATTGCCGCTTCAACAAGAAGTGCAGCAGTTTTAGCAGGAATATGAAGAAAAACAGCACGATTTGGTGATTTACATGGGCTCTGAAAGGGTGATTTTCTGTAGTCCGGCGAGTTTTGGAACGAGAAAAGGCATGCATTCTTGCAGAGACTACTGCGCTTTACATTTGTATGTGAAGTATCAATTATGGGCTTTCGTTTCTTGATCTGTAAAGTGTTTCTGGGACTGGTTTTTGTGAGCTGAGATCGCCTGTCTGCAATGTAGGTGTTTAAGTGAAATGGTTCCTGTTCTTCATTCAGTAGCTCATGCAACAACTTATGAGCCATCAAAATTTCAGATGGAAGAGCTGGGGATTTGAAAAGGAAAAAGGGAGAGTGATGCAAACGGTGGATTAATTGTATAGGGAGAGGGAGAGAGAGAGAGAGATCTTTGATTCAAATCCAGGTTTATAAGATCGAGGCAAATAGGAGATATTCGAAGTGATTGTGAAGCGATGAGTATTTTTTCATTTTTGTGGTTATTAATGAAGAGTATTGAAACGGGTGCAGTGTAGGATTGTTTAGACCATTTTATAGTGTTGAATATGTCCAATGAGACCGTGAATTGCATTAAAAAGAATGTCAAATTACTACAAATATTTATATATGTGATGCCAATCCAATTCATTTGGGGCGAAGATGATAACTTGGGTTTGGCCCATTTCACTTATTTGATACATTGCCCGATTATTCAAATGATGAAGCCCAAACTTGACCCCAATATATGGTTAAGACACAATTTGGAGAAGCAACTTTAGTTGACACTTATGTCAAAATTGTCAATTGATTTGGATCGTTGATCATCATGTTAGATCAACGGTGATGGTGTGGAGTATACATAGGGTCTTGATGGGTTGCCCTAATCAAGTTGGATGATTTTTTTATTTTCTGAGTGAACTTGAATCTCCGGGAGAGAGAGTGTGGTTTTGGTTTGATGTCTTTTAGTCCATAGAAGCAGTGTCGATTAAACCATTGAGAGTCTAAATTTAAGGTTTCTGATTTGTAGAGAAGGGAACAATATTATAATCCACAAATCGTTGAAATCTGAGACGCCTTTGATTATGTCTTAAGTTGTAATGTTAAGATACGCAATTTTTGTTAAGTGTTTGGTTCAATTTTGTTTTATCAAATACTGTAAGAAAAAGAATGTGTAAGATGGGTCTTTTGTTGCAAATGAAGTGGCTTGAGCAGGGTTATAGGTTGGTGATGGAGATAGTGGTGGATTGTTAGTAGTTGTAGTGGAGGTGGGAATTGTCTAGTAGAGGCGACAATGGACTGACATTCAAGCACGACATATGTCCAAATGTTAATATTGTCTTAGGACATTGACTCATGGACCTCATGAGTCAGGTCGTCCACATACCTAAACGAATCGAGAGGTTCACGAGCTAACTCTTTCTTATAAATATTAATAAAATAAGTCAAAAAATGTTCAATTTAAAAAAATAAGACAAGTTCGAAAATGAGATGGTACATGAGACCAGTTTTCTAGAATAGTAAAAGGTAATTTTTGAAGAATATATCCTTAAAAGTAGGGGGGAAATTGAGTTATATACGTGATTTCTATCTACATCATTCATATACCTAGAACTTGGCTGCTATTCTTTTCGTTGCAAAATACAGGATATCTATCTACATCATTCATATTCTTTGAATTGAAACAAAATATAATTCTTAATTTTCTAGGACGCCTAAATGAGAGAATATTTTTCAGAACAATCCACCCAGTGGCCTCAAGAGTTGGGCTGGCTCGGCTTATGAAAAAAAATGTGACTTTGACTTGATCTATGACTCGTCTAAAAATGAACTCGAGCCGTCCAAGGATTGAGCCAGAAAACTTGGCCCGTTTGACACCTCTACTATTTGGTGTTAGTTTGGGTAGAGTTGGGGTGGATTGAATTGAGTTGGATAGTGAGGTCGTTAAAGAAGAAGATTTATTTGTTCATTTTGTAAAGATAAGAGAACAATTTTCCCTTTTTTACATTAATTTAAAGATGGGAAAAATTCATAAATTTTACATGGCTTTTAACTGTCAAAATATCTTATGTTAAAAAAATTATAAATTAGTAACATATGGCAAATATTGGGGACAAAAAGTGTCAATTTTCTTTTTCATTTTTACTCCCTATCCATCAAACATATAGAAATCATTTATTTTTTTAGCAATTAAACCTATAAAATTAATTATTTCATTTTTTCAACAAAACTTAAAATTCGAACAGGGCCTTAAGAAAATAATTATACACACTCTAATCATTTGTTGAAGTGACTTAAACAACCATTACCCGATGATTATTCTCATCAATTTCTCATATAAACCTAGTACATGTTGAGACATATTCCTTATATTTTTTAAAAAAAAAATATTTCTAAATAGTAATTTTTTTAAAAAAAAATGTAGTTAAAAAGTAGGTAAGAATTTTGGATTTACGTGTAAGATATTTTATTATATAAATATGTGATTGAAAATAAGTAAAAATAAATAATTTTATTTTAATTTTTAAGAGGGGACAAACGGGACCCCCACCCTTACCCTTCCCTGTATTTTCATGTGAGCAAAGTTATCTACGCCTAGAAGAGTGGAGGCATCTCGGCAGCGTAAGAATTTAAAATGGAAGAAAACGACAAACAAATGATCTTCACACGATTTTTAGTTTTCCATTTTTTTTTTTTAAAGATATAATAACTTATAAATATTTTTACTTATTTATATAGTAGTTACTTGTTATCTTGTACTTGGTTGTTCACCAAAGACAGCTCAATTGTATTTTGTATAAATATTCTACCATTTTGAATCATGATTAATATCAAAATTTACATAGCTTCCCCTTGTGATCGACGACACTATTTGTTATCCTGCAATGTAACTTCACATGAACTTTAACCTCAATTAATGTCGCCTGTCAAACCATCATTTTGGAAAATTCAAATTCATTCGCACTTCGTATGTCATCATCTCATGGATTTTAGTGATTGTACCCTTCGTTCCCCCCGCCTCCCATGAACACAAAAAAAGAGCATTGTCGTCACCCATGACATAGTTCAGTGGTACAAAGGACATAAGTAAGGTAATCTCAACTAAGTTGGCAGTCGTAGTGTGAGGGCTCGATTCCTTCATCTAACAAGAATTGGAATTGGACTCTTTGTGGGCACAAGTATGACAACTCTTGTACTCTGACCTGTTGAGACACATCCCGCGATTTACCTCCTCCACGATACTCTAGGGGAGGGGAGGAGCGGGCGGGGAGCCCTTGAGGTTGGGGTTCAACCTTTGAAAAACAGCGTTGTCATTGCCAGTCATGCCTTATCCCCGTTGGATACATCAACATCAGCTCTATCTCAATGCAATTGTTGCAAAGTATTATGTTACTCAAAGGTCAACTTTCAATTATTATTATTATTATTATTATTATTATTATTTTGGGGTTTAATATAGTAAATTATTATTCATAAGCGTCACCTGTAAGAAAGTTTACAATGCTTGCTAAGGGGCTATTGAGCCAGACACTACAGTGAGACTGAGGTAGAGCAAAGTTTTCAAGTACACAAGGCACCCCATTAGCTTCCCTTCAAATTGATCAAATGTTCTTAAACAATTTACAGAAGACATGCAATGCAATCCATCAAAGGCAGGGCTCATGAGGTCACCCTCGTCAATGAATTGAACAAATTTGAAGTCCCAGCGCTACAGCCAAGAACTGATCCTGACCAGATTACAGCGCATGCTAATACGTAAAAAAAATTACATAGATTTTTTTCTACCTAAAAAAATTCAGTGGGCTGGGGACTGGACCGCCCCCAACATCCATCAGAGGCGGCAGCTGTCGCGAGCTAGCCACTTGCGTGGAGCTCGCTGCTTTTATCGAGGTCTAGATTCATTGTTTTCACGCATTTTTAGTATCATTTTCCTTCTACAACATCAAGACTAGCGTTATGGGCTCTCCTATTTATTTCCTATATACATTTGGCTATTCTCTACGAGTTGGATAGATTGTTTAACCTCAATACAAGTTAGCCAAATTTATGAACACAAAATCATTCTATTCTTTTTCCATATTTTAGTGAAATCTCATTCCTTTACCGATTATCTTGTTCTTGTCGTTTGTGATCAATTCTTTTATATTGTCATATTTTTTTTCCTCATCTATTGTTATAACAAATTGGTATTACAGTAACCTGACATCCATTTCATTCCTTACATAAGTTCTGCTCTGGCACATTATTACAATCAAAAGACAAAACATCAGCAGCATTTATTTTTCATTCGTGCACTTGCTCTCTGTACAAATTGACAATTGAATTCGAAAAAGTACCTTTCTTCTCTTGTTCAGTTTTTGAGGGACCAACTTTAATTCAAAAATATACTTTCATTATATAAAAGTACAACTGTTAAAGATGCGCAAGTACTAATGTTTGATAAAATCTTTCTGATATGATTGGGGTGTTTGGTAAAACTATTGGTCATTTTTTTGGAATAATATGTGATTGATAAATGATTACCAGATGTAATTGCATTAATATTTGATTTTAATTTAATAAAACGTGCCAAATTGATTTCACGTGTACATAAATTCTTTTGCCAGAAGTTTTACACTCATAAAAATGAAAAAAAACCCACCCACCTCACCTGCTTTGTGTGCATTTGATTTTCTTCTGTGAAACCATACTTCTGTACAGAAAACGTGGTTCTTGCAATTTACCATAAAGTGATAACTTGCATTGTGCATAGGGAATGGCGGAGCCAGGGTCCTTTACCCAATGCACCACTTGACTTGACTGTTTATGAAATATGTGGCCCGTAAAGGTCAAAACCAAGGCTGAACATTTTAACATTTTAATTAGTTTAGTTTTGAGTCTTCAATTTTCAATGTGATGGTATGTGGACCCTCATAATATTTTAAATACATGAATTTGAATCTTAACTAGGGACGAAAACCATCAATGTAAAAGTTAAAATCGCTGATGTTCATGTTTCGACTAGCTTCTTTATTTAGTTTTTTATTCAGTTTAAATAATCAAGATAGTTTTACAATCATGGTTGACAATCACTATTGTCAAAATTCGGACCAATAATATATATATAAAAAAAAGGTTTTGCTAGACGTACATGGGTGTACATGGCCCCACCTGCCCCCTCACAATAGGGGGGCCACGATTAAATTATTCATCGTAGGCCCTCCCCTCATGTGAGGGGGGTGTAAACTCCCGTGTACAAATGGATTAATCTAAAAATTAATTTTAAAAATGGTTGGATGCGATGGTGTTAAATATATAGTTGTCAATCAATGTTATCAACAAATATTGTACGTATAACATGATTGTTACATAATTAATTACAAAATTGTGTCAAGTGTACATCCTTGATGCACATCCCAACTGAGAGCCCTCTCTCGACCCAGTTCAAGGATCTAGCATCAGAATTTGCCTACGAAGGACTCAAATAATTAGCACACTATTTGGGCCTATCAGAAATTTGTTTTGTAGTAGTTTAGGTAGATTCCAACTACGCTCCTCTCTCCCTATGGAAGAGTATCCAATGCTGGCTTTTTTATTTATTTTTCTCCTTGTGATTAGCTGATTTCCCCCTCCCCATGGAAGGGATCCAATGCTGCATTTCCCATTGTATGCAATAGAAATATGAATAATATTTGAACTAATTATCCTCTTAAAGAATCATTAAACATATACAATAGGTTCAATAGTACATATGTTTTGGACATTGGACATGATAAACTAATAATTTTTACATAGATACCCTCCCTTTGTATCTAATTTTGTTCAATTCAACATACAAAACATGTCTTCAAAGAAATAAGTGAACTAGGCCATTTTAAGAAAACGGAAAACGCTAAAAAGGCCGTTGTGACTGTTTTCAGTTAAAACTAAAACAAAACTTTATTTTTTTATTTTTCAAAATAATTTTTCAAAATGACAAAAAGAATGTGATTTCAACAATCTCAAAATGGACATTCAAAACACAAAACTCAAAATGAATTCAAAATTCAAAACAAGAACAACCCCAAAACATATTATTTTTTTTATTTCTTGGATCTCTCAACTTAAAAGGTCGAGAGGGGAATTCATGTTGACGTACAGTCCGTTTAAGAATGGAGTTTATTGGGGTTGATGGAGTAAGCAAGGAGTCAAGGACTATTATAGGAAGGTAAATGGATCCATTTACAGCTGATTGTTGTCTCATATGGGAGCGGTTGAAAAGCACAGTGATAGGAATCCACGTTCTTTAATCATTTATTGGGCTCTACAAAATGTACAAAATAGAAAAATCCTCACTTATTTACTTGTTCCGTTTGTGTTCATGTTATTCTGGAAGCCATTGCAGAATGTTCAGATCACAAGTTCATCAATAAGCACTTTTTTTAGCTTAGCCAAACGTGGTAATAAGATGGGTTAACAAATCGTGTTAAGATTTGGGTTTTGCTGGAGGTACGTCAGAATTTACACCCTGGTGCATATAATGCCCAAGTGTCATTTCATCGTCGGCTGGTGGACAAAAACACGTTAGCATCAGAAAGTTGATGCCAAGTGCTTAAACATATATACAGAACGCGACGTTTAAGTTATCATAAGTAATACCAAATATTACAAGAAAGAACAGGAAAAAAAGATTTGTACGAGGCTAAACTTTAGTTTCACTCTACGTTTAACTACTACATGGTTCCATCCAACCTAGTCAATGGCTATGTGGCTTCAACAAAAACAATATTTTCAACGAATTCTTCGTCTGGTGGGAAAAACATGAAGAACAACCATTTCCTCTTGCCTAAAAATGTTTTGATAAGAAAATTAAACTAGTTATGTTCGGCACATAACCAAGATGAGAAATCTAACTAGAGATTTTTTATAGAAACAAGTTTGAGGAAGAATGTTGAGCCACCTGGTATAAGAGCTTAAACTCAGATATTAGTTGGTTAACATGACATTAGAACAGACAATTGTAGTGAGTTCAAGTCCCATCATCATCTAATTATATTGTATTTCCGACCAGCACCCTCATAACCAAGGTGTATTCATACCTAATCAAAGTCCTCAATATGTAAAATATTCATAAATGGGCAGCAGAAAAACTTGGATCATATCACAGTTGTGTCCTAATACCCCATGTTAAAACATCTCATCTAAAAGTTTACGTCCTAAGAATTGGGGAATGCATTAACCGGAAATGGTTTTAGCGGGTCATGATCTGAGACGGATGGTTAAACAAACAGTACCACAAATTGATATTGTGCTTCCAAGTTAAACAATACCACCATTGTATCTGGAAATTAAAAGCCATTCTTCCTTGAACATAATACAGCATAAAGGGAAAAATAAATATAAAATGAGAGGAATTGGAAGTTAGGACCAGCTTATATAGTTACAAAACCTATATTACCAGGGTAAATTGCGCTTTATGAAATGCTACATTAACAGCTATTTAAACAAATAAGAAAACTATTGAATACAATTCCAAACCTCAAAACACCCACGTTAATATAAATAGAACGTCTATCATGTCACACAAACCTTATTAATTAGTTGTCAACATTATGCTAAGTGTACCGTTTCTAAGTTCTTGCTCAGCTACTCCAACTTCTGCTTCCTCAATCCCTCGCTTTCATTAACAAGCTGCAAAGCCAAANTAAAGGGAAAAATAAATATAAAATGAGAGGAATTGGAAGTTAGGACCAGCTTATATAGTTACAAAACCTATATTACCAGGGTAAATTGCGCTTTATGAAATGCTACATTAACAGCTATTTAAACAAATAAGAAAACTATTGAATACAATTCCAAACCTCAAAACACCCACGTTAATATAAATAGAACGTCTATCATGTCACACAAACCTTATTAATTAGTTGTCAACATTATGCTAAGTGTACCGTTTCTAAGTTCTTGCTCAGCTCCTCCAACTTCTGCATCCTCAATCCCTCGCTTTCATTAACAAGCTGCAAAGCCAAATTCAAATTAAAAAGGGCCGTAATAACTATTTCAGCATCAGTAATTGGATTGCAGCTCAATAGCTCGAATAATAAGACTTGAAAGGACTGTCTTCCCCATAACCCCTTTGGGGGAAAACGGACTATATAGTTAAGGTACACCTCTTACTCTATTTCCTTAATCGAAAATAGAGGGGCAGGAAAGCCACTTTCCTTTAATCCTAGTTTGTTCTCCCAGAGCAACTCCAACTCCAACTTAACTCTACCTCTAGCTCCACTACTACTACAACTAAACTTTGGCTTGGGAGATTGGGACACATTCATGGGTGAGCCCACTCGCCACGAGAAAGCCCTCTGGAAAGAGAATTCACTTTATCGTATAGTGATAGTTGAGAAACCTATGTTAGTACTATTAGGAGAACTCATACCTCAAACAAAGGATAGAGATTCTCATGTTTCTGGGAAAGGGCTACCTATTCAAGCTATAAGTAGTTTCGCTCAAAACAGTTCAATGAAAAGAACTTTTGTACTTACCTCCATTAATCTTGCAATCAGCTCTACTTTTTCCTTGTTCTTTTCATTGAAAACCTCAAGAGCTTCTTTATACTCTCTCTCCTGTTATAACACATTGAATTTTCAAGATTTGAGCGGTTCGTATCAACTGTATTCGAGCAAAAAGCTGAAGTGCTCCAACTGAATTCTTCAACAGAAAATCAATAATTAGTCTCGAATTCAAGAAAGTCAGTTGGCATTATTCACCTTCTTCTGGCAGGTCTGTCCAAGGGTTTTTAACTCCTTGTTGACTGCATCAATCTTCTTTTGAACAACTGTAACTTCCTTCTTCCTTGGATCAGCTAGAGCCTCTAGTTCCTGATAATTGTAATTTACAGTTGGTTCGAGGAAGTACCAGCAACAAATTGAAAAGTCATTAGCTTTAGATACAGAAATTTCTCATCCATTTATTTTTTATGTTATGAATATCAATCTGATAATTAAGCTATAGCTCTTAACAGGAGTATTCATAAAGCAGGGCATGTTTCTTCTCGTGTGTGAAATATCCAGCTACACACACTATCAGAAGACATGAAACACATAACTGAAATGGCTAATTATAAGGCAAAAATAAATCCATATTTTATCCCTTCAGACCATAGATAAATATTTGATAATCTCATTTAATAGGAGTCTGGATTCGGCAAGAGGCGCAGCTATTAACTGATCCTCTTATCTTTGAATGACAGTGAGTGAAGACCAACCAATTGACACATTAAGTTGCAAAAAGTCAAATGTCATCTAAATTAGGCTTCAAAAAGAAACTAATTACACAATCAAAGTACTATTATGTAAATTATCTCACATAATCGGAAAATTATGACAGAGATCTTTGCATATCTTTAACATAAACCATGGAAAATTAATCATTTCGATATAATTCATGAAAACCCCATAAAAACTTCAATTTTTTTTCTTATAAATAAATTTCAGTTCTCAAATCCCACTTCCTAATTAAGTACAGATCCATAATAAATAAAAAACCCATTAAAAATGTAAAAATAACCCAAGAAAATACCTCACGGATAGTGGCCAAACGCCTATTTTCTTGTTCAATACGACCCAACTGTGCTAGAACTCTCTCCTGAACCTCCATCTTCCTCTTCTGAATCTCCTCTTCCTTAGCCATGAAAGTCGACAGAGCAGATCTTGCCATTTCCTCATCTTCTTTTGTTAAAGCACCACTCAAACTCAGGTTTTCTGAAATCTGCCCAGATTGTGTGAGTGACTGTTGGCTTTCACATGCCTCCTCTTGCTGCATATCAGTTTGCATCATTGTTTTGAATTTCATGGAAAACCCTTATTTTTTCTTGAATTATCTTCTCTGGTTAGCTTTTTCTTGGTTGCTCTTTCAGTCTTTTGCTTTTGCTTTGGGATTATAAGAGGGTCCCTTGTACTTGCGGTGCTTATGAAGTATGAACAGTGCTGGCTTTCTTGGATAAAGATTTCAAGCCAATCATAACTCTTAAGCTTTATGACGAAGAAAAACATCTGTTTAAAAAAAAAAAAAAAAACTGTCCACGTGTTACTTCTTAACGGTAAAATTTTCTGTAGCTTTGAGTCATAATTAATATGTCTTTAGTTACCAAGGTTTGACCTCCCAAAGGAATTCCAAAAGATCATATGAGAACCGGTTAAAATCATGAATCGTCATCCAATTTTATATTTAATGTGACTATAATCCCTCAATTTTATTTTATTTTACTATAAGTACTTAATTTCATATAATATTTTATCATTGCCACCCAATTTCTTTTAACCCTTTTCACTAATTTTAAAAGGTACAAAATGGTAAATTTACATTATATATATAAAATAATTTTTTTATTTTAAAATAAGTTTTTATTTTATTTTTCTAAGTAACGTTTTTTAAATAAGTTTTTTTTTTCAAAAAAAAATATTATTATTTTTTTAAAATTGTTTTATATATAATGCAAGTTGTTGTTTTAACCATTTTAAAATTAGTGAAAAGGGTTAAAGGAAGTTAGATAGCCTTGGTGAAATGTTATATAAAATTGAAATGTTATAGTAAAACGTTATATGAAATTGAATGACCATTGTGAAACGAAATCAAATTGAATGACTATGGTGACTGAAAGCCTAAAAACAACCAACCAAAGAGGATGAATTAATTTTTAAAACTTTTTCCAAAAATCAATATAAATTTAAGCAAGTAAAAGACTAAATAGATTAATTCAAATAATAAGTACAAATAAAAAAACGATAAGTAAAAGGGATAAATGATGCAAACGATATAATTGTAGAACTTTGATCCAAAACAATGATCCACGCCTTCCGTTACCAAGCTCTCCGGTACGAGTAAGGTCTTTCATTATATTGATTGATTTATGGTGCAATTCAACCATTTACAGTGCTTTCGATGACTTACAAACAATGAGCAGTGATCCTTATACAATGTTGAGTTTTACAGGATTTCAACACGACCCACACTATTGAGTTTACAAGACCTCAATATGACCCACATGGGACTTACAACAAGGAACAATGATCCTTATACAATGTTGATCTTTAAGAGATATCAACACGACCCACGCGTTATCAAAGTGATCTTATAATGAAATTTCTCTCTTAATAAATGATACAAACAAATTAAGTATTGAGAGAGGCTTCAATGAATAGTAATAAACGATAGTTAAAGTGTTAGATGAATTTTTTTGTGAATATGATAGTAAAAAATTAGATTTAATCAATTAAAATGTTTCAATGAGAAGATGAAAAGATAAATACATTGTAAGTTCAAAAATATTCTCAAGAAATATCTCTCTTTTAAAGAATGTTTGTAATAAATTAAGTGTTAAGAGAGAA
>CAIGRL010058378.1:0-12176 GCA_903798325.1 Fraxinus xanthoxyloides | reverse complement strand
ACATTAAATTTCTCATTCTCATTTTTCTACTCATTTTCAACCACACATTCTTCAATAAAATAATATTTTCCATCACATCAATAACCTTTCCTTCTTTTTCAACCACACATTCTCCATCAATTTACTATTCAAAAATACATTTTTTTCAAAATAATATCCATCAAACACACTCTAAAATTAAATAAATAAACGAATCCCGTCTGACAAGTAATAACTTATGTTTTTAAATAAAGTGATTCAACATGATATCAAAGCACCCAAACGTCCTCGGTAGAAGTTTCATTGCCACCCATTCATGAAAATTGTGCCCACATCAAAGGTGCATGTTGAAGACTAAATTTTAATAAATAAACGTGACCCTTCTCTAACATCTTAAGCTCTTAAATGAAGTGGTCCAACTAGATAAACCGAGCATCAAGGTCACCTCAAGATTCATTGGTGTTCAATGGAGAGAAAAATGCTTACCTTAAGATCAACAGAAGTACGATGGGAGGAAGTTGAGAACAAAAGCTTCTTTATACGACTCCATCTTCCAACCCCATATTGGGAAACCCCATCAATCAATTTTCTAACCTCCGAAATAGTCCACAATATATGATGCTTCCTCCGACTGCTAACTTCAGGTTGTCTCACTGCTGTAACACGATCGTCCCTTTTCTTTTGACTCGTCGCCGAGTCACAGTCATCCCTCTTCTTTTCACTCACTGCTGTGACACAGTCCCCCCTTTTCTTTTGACTCACTGATGAAACACGGCCGTCCCGTTTCCTCTGGCTCACTGTTGTGACACAGTCATCCCTTTTTTTTTGACACACTGGTGTTACGTGATCTTCCCTCTTCCTCTGACTCACTGCTGTGACACAGTCATCCCGTTTCTTTTGACTCACTGCTGTAATGCGATCATCCCTTTTCTTCTGACTCACTGCAGTGATGCAGTCATCTCCTTTCTTTAGATTCACTGCTGTGACAGAGCCATCGCGTTTCTTTTCACAAGCTGCATTTACATAGCCACACCTTTTCTTTTGACTCACTACAGCTACGCATATATCTTCCGAATCGTCCACTGAATTCTCATTATCAGAACTAAGTACCTGTTCACATAAATACAGGAATATCTCATTTAATTGAAGACTAGTAGAAAATGACTTTCGCAACAGATAAAGGCTCAAGAATATTTTGAACAAAGAAAACATATAAATCCTCATTTTCCTTCCCTCCTGTATGTGATTTTGTTCCTTTCTCCTCTTTTTCTATTTAGAGCAAATGAAGGATGAATTGTGACACGGAGTCATCTTAAATTTTATTGTATTTATTCATGTTCCTAAAACATGAGGATCATAATAGGGTCACTAGAAAATCTCGGTGTCCAAAAATGAGTGATTTTTTGGATATTTGAATTAATTACTAACAAAGAAGGACTTGGAATGTAATGCCATAGCTTAAGAAGGGATTAGAAAAAATGTAAAAGTGCTACAAAAGAAAATTGAAAAGAAAAAGATTCTATCAAGTTAAAAAATAAATTCTACAAAATGGTTATTAGACTGGCTATGGTTTATCATATTGGACATTATGGTTAGTCAGCCATTAAGGAACTTAAACTTGACGTCATACTTCATAGTGCCTCACATCCATTGAAAGCTTGGTATGGCAAGGAAGATTTACCATTCATTCTGTAACATTCAGAAAGCCGATAAGTCGGACATGTCCAAAAGATAAATGAAATAGAAATGAAGATGTTTAGAAATGTCGTCAAACTAAAACGCAGAAAATAAATGAGAATGCACGCCAGCCAACAGGTGACACCAATTGGAGATAAATTAAGGAAATATGAATTAGTTGGTCGGGCAATGTCTTGTGTTGATGTAAAGCTATTCCTATTCGAAACAGAGGTAGATCACAAAACTAAAATGGTTTGGTGTGGCTAAAAAATCAAACCATTGAATCTTTCGATAGATCAAGCGATAATTGAAAATAATCAAGCACGTAAAGAATTCAGAAAATACAAAAAAATTCACATGATAGGGGTATTCTAGTCCTTGGGCATGTCAGACATTGAAATCGAGAAGAAAGCATCAAAATAATAAAGTTTGCAGAAAAAATAAACATCCGTGTTAAGTAACAAGGTGATCATGTTTTGCTTCAAACTTACCATATCTGATGAACGACTCTTTTGACATTCTTTATAAACTAAAGAACCGAACGGCACTTGAATAGCAATGACAGAAGACTCCTCAGGGGAAATTCTCGTTTTCGATTCAATATGACACTTCTCACGATTTTTAACTACTGAAGTCTTAGCAATAGGGGTGGAAATAGAAACTTCTGGTCTTTTCTTAGAATGTCTAGAGATAGGCTCTGCTAATTCATCAATGTACCTCCTTGTAGGTTTACGAGATCTCTTTTGTGTAGTAAGGGAATCACCGTTGGCTGGGTTCGAGATCTTTGCCAATTCATCCTGGCCATTGGAACTGTTACTCTCAGCATTTTGACCCATCAGCCCAAATTCCTTGTTTTCCTGAATCTTTGAACTGCAGAACAACTCCCCAGATGTAAAATCAGAAGCGAAAAGGCTTCCACCATCCTCATCAGATGATATAGCTCGAGAATGGCTCGGTATATTTTGCGACTCACAAATATTTTGTATAGTAGATGACACAGGAAATTGCAAAGGTTTCTCCTCAGCTGATGTTTCACACTCTTGGCGAATACAAATATCACTTAATTCAGAATTGCGAAAGTTAATCCGGTCATTCTGGCATGCTGTCACATCAGTTATTGCTAATAAATCTGATTTCCAAGGTGTGTTAGCATCAGAACTTGACCCCGGTATTGGACTTTCTGACAATGAAATGTGCAAGCCTTCACTCAAACCATAATCCAAATTGGTAATACTTTGAGCAAATTCAATACCTGTACCCAATTGAACAAATATTTTTGGTGGGTTATCTCACTTGATAACTATAAATATCAGAATAACAGTTGACTTTAATATCAAGGAAAAGGATGTCCACCTGAAAAGTAATCTTCACCCATGCTACAGAAATCATTTGACAATTGAAAATATCCAGCTTCATCTTCACTTGGCATTACATCAAGTACCTACATGTGAACCATCCCACTGAGAAGATGATGCCATTTAGCAAAAGACTTGCACAAAATTCAACAAAACATTGTCAAAGCTATCATTAAGTCTTCTAACTACTATCCCTCGAAAGTAACATGTCTTTCGACGGCAATAATATTCCTCTGTAAATACAACACCTAATTGCCAAAAAATGTAAAAAAATAATCGAGTTCAAGTTCCAAAAATGGCATTCCAAAAGATAAGAATAATTGGAACGTACAACATTGATTTGGGTATAAACATTAAATTAAAGCATTCAGGTACAATCTTGTCCGTAGCTTTTTTTATGTGTCTCTATGTGTAGAGAGAGAGAAGTGTTTCAGCAAGATTTGTGACAACGGACAAGAAGTATCAACAAAAGACACTTGACAGACTATTCATCAGTGAAAAACACAATTTGCAGGGGTTGTATTTAATGAATAGTAAACGGTTGTTAACCTAAGAACATGAACAAAGAAAATTATTATATAACATAAAATTAAACTCGACGATCACATTTCATAGGGACTATTCTCAACCATTTGTTAGGAAAGATTAAAATAATTATGACCTACTTCTTGCTTTGGAACAACTCCCCCTTCCTGAGCAATACCATAAGTTGGTCCAACTGCACATATTCACAAAGTTCAATGAGGTGTCAGATGGCAGCCAGCAAATATATCATTTAGGATATCAAATCCCATAGTAAATGACCAACATCCAAAGAATGTTAAAAAATAAAAAATAAAAAAATTGTGTTGGAACGTATATCAATAATTATATCTTAACCCAAAAAAGGAAGAGCGGTGAACTTTATATCACTTAATTCCTTCACAATACTAACAAGACAAAGTTGTTCATTATTGAAATTGTAAGACGGAATTCAGAGTCACTATGAATGCTTCCAAAGTGGTGCATAACGAACAGTCGCACTCAGGTACAAGGACTATTTTTGTTTCCATGGATGTTCCTAGTGAAAGCAAGACAGTTTTGATGAGGACAACTGGGGGCCTAATAAATAAAGAATACCTTTTTCATTATTAAATAATAATTTTTTACATCCCTTCAACCACTAATTACCAATAAGGAGAAAAATGTATTCACATGATTCTTTGGTTTGAAGAGGAGGGGAGAGTTATGCTTCAGATTTAGACTATACCAGAGCTGCAGGAAACCTCTTCCATTTTCAAGGCATTCTCTGAGATCTTTTCATTGAAACACAAGACACTATCCATTGAAACATGCTCATCTTGGGGTTCTACAAGCAGATGTCGAACGTCAGTTGTCCCGTCATCCAATGTCAGAGGTCCATCTTCCATGACACCCTGAAAAATAGTATTGATAGCACCAAAGATGTTCTATATAAGTTCCATTCATAAGAAAACAGGATACCCTATTTATGATCAACTAACTGGATCATATATGTGACCAACAAAAAGTGAACAAAATAAACAGCAAAAGAATTACAAATATGGATAATAGAGGAGAAAATTCACTCTCTTCTGCATATATGCCCTGAGATACAGCTGAATTTTCGGTTTATCAAGCCCATTCAGCTTCATTTTGAAAAGAAAAACAAATGGGTTAGACAGAGACATGTTTCACCGTCGAAGATAAATTCAGAGAGATATAGTGACTTGAAATTTTACTCAATTAATTCCACTCACCTCTGTAGCTGAAATAAGGAAAATAATAGAAAATTTCTAGCAAAAATTTCTTCTACCTAAAGAAACCAAAATATTTTATATTTATTATCCTAAAAGCTCAGGCTACTTCAGTGCCAGAAAATCCAGCAGCTTATTTCAGCATTGACTCCATAAAGAAAAAAGTGAATTTAGATTAAACAATCTCTGTTGTGATAGCGGATGTAAATAAGAAAAGTATTAAAACTTTGTAGTTCAAATTCTTGCCAACTTCATCAAACGTCTGACGCAGGCTTAATCTACGCTTATAGTTGTCATCTATCACTAAATTCAAACTCTCTCCTTCAATCCAGCGGGCACACTTAAACCCATGGACTGTCATTGCTGTCTCCCTCCCCATATTTCTCCAATTCTCAATCTTTACAAACTCAAACCTAAACACTACATGTGGAACGTGCTCAATTTACACAGCCAGCAAACAATTCATTTAATTGCCAAAGAAAATTGAAATTTGGGTCATCATTTATAAAATGCAATTCAGAGTAACCGATGAGTTTTGGACAGTCTATTAATAGTTGCAGAATCATGATTTTAAAGATAACTTCCGATGTTTATTTACAGCATTTTAAACTGGAAAATCTATTCTAGATTCAAAATTGCGTTTGCATTTCCACAATCAATAAGTGAATTCCTTCCATTTACCAGCAAGAAAGTTCTTTATAGATTCTAGTTTTAGAAACTAAATTTGAAAATAGGCTCCTAAGGCCAGCGGCTTTCCCAATTGCAAATGTGTGTCAATACAGTCAAACTCATTTAAGGGTTTCTCTAATGGACGGTTATTAAATTCAAATAATGGTATTTGATGCCACCGTGATTAATCCTTAATTCTATTTGTGCAAGCTTCAATACTCGGATTCCTAAGTAATTTTTTTTTTTTTCTATGCTCCAGCAATGATCCTTATATGGTTTCCAACAAACTTACCTTTAAAAGGACAGGCTAATATCTCTGGGTTTGGAGTCGGTTGTGTACGGATATTAATTGAACTTGCCTACAAAACATAAAAATGTAGAACATACAAGTCAGAAAACGTACTCTACTTTTGCAAGATGAATTTATGAGTGAGATTGTTTTCAATGTCATTCAACGAGAATACAAAGTGATATCATAAACCTAACGAGATATGATATTTGATCACTTGAAACTAGAATCCATACACAAAAGAAAATACAAAGTGATATCATAAACCTAACGAGATATGATATTTGATCACTTAAAACTAAAATCCTTACACATAAAAAGCTGTTTACATACTTACCATCAAGTATCAGATTCTCCATTAGAAGCACCCTCACGATTCAAGAATGGAAATGCGCTAGCTTCAAGTATTAATTCCAAAACGAAATTTTGAAAATTCATTAATATTTAAACTACTGCGTCTCATTAATTTTTAGCACCAGAAATTATTTCAACCCTGATATCATGTATTCTTCACACATTTTCTGTAGAATTTCTTTTTCCTAAAATGTATTTAAATTCAACCATAAAATAACAGTATCTCTTTCTAAAATAATAATACTCAGTCGATGCGTAATTTGTAAAGATCTCTGATCTCCCATTGATTCAAATAGCTTAACATCCTTAAACTCCCCAAGCCCCCAAAAAAAAAAACAAGCGATAAACAATGAACAATTAAAAAAAAAAACATAATTAGCGACACTACAGGAAAAAATAAATGTAATGCCCAGAATAAATTTTTTAACAAATTTAAGAATACACAATTATTATTTAGAAATGAGAGAAAGAAATGACCTTAAAGCTTCAATTTTTCGGGCAATGTTAGAGTGAGGAATCGAGCAAAGAGTACAGGGAAAGTGAGGAATAAGAAAGACAAGTTTCATCCAGTGTGGAAAAGTAGGTACCGTACTAACATTTATTGAACGGAATCGAAAGGGATATAATTTGTTGTAATGGAATCTGAGTTTGGCGTCCGCCGTGGAGATTCGTAGTTCGTTTATGATTACGATGCTTTAACCACTTGCTTTCGTTGTTGCCTAGGTCGATTTAGTTCCTGCTAATCAGCTATGTCTTAATCAGGTCAACGCAAAATTGACCCTCCCAATTTATATTAATCTTACCAATTTATATTATTGTTTACATTTTATTTGTTGTTAACTTTTAGTGCATTTACGACATAAAATAACGATATCAATCTTGATGATATTTAGCACATGCCTAGATGATAGTACAATGTCACTTGTACATCATGCTTGACATCACATGATTTGATTAGTAAAAAATTGGCCAACAAACGTTATCAAATGTTAAAAATAATGTACATATAGCATAATTGTAGTAAAATTATTGTGTCTAATTAATGTTGCGATTCAATCTTGAAATTATGTTACAAGAATAATAAGTGTAGGCAAATAATTACTTAGAAATTTAATAATTGTAAACACCGTTCGAAACATCCATTGATTCAACCTCGAGATGAGCTAATTCAATTAAAAATTGATCGATTTACTTAAAAGTTGGCCAATCTATGCCAAAATTTTTGTTCTTATATAACTATCTTCTTCTTCTTCTTTTTACGGCCCAAATTGACCTCAATTTGGTCATTTGACCGTTGACTCTTTAGCCCTTTCAAATGCATATTCAAGCCGAATGCTCGAATAAACCAAGAAAGAGGAATTCAAATTTATTGGTAGTACGAGCATGACTTTAGCATGACTTTAGTACTTTAGGATTCTATACACAGTATTAACACTGTTGTGTGAGCAATAAAGTCTTTAAGAAATGAATCATAAATTTAAATTTTAGTATTGGAAATTAATAATTTTGAAAGAAAAATTCAAGGACCAGTACTGTTAGATATAGAGCATGTTTAGATGGTTTATTTTATAGATAAGTTGCAAGAATAAATCTAATTGTATATAATTTTTGTCACAATGATTCACATAATACTCACATGAAGTGAGCTTACACAAATCTAATTGTACTTAATTTTTTATCATAATGGTTCGCATGACACTCACATAGGGTAAGCCCCATCAAAATGTGAGCCTCACCTCATGTGAGTGTTATGTGAACCCCTATGAATAAAATTTATGTACCAATAGCATCACTCAAGTTTCAAATATATGAATTATATTGACTTATTTCAAAGGTAGGTTAGCCCAAACATATAAACCGTTCAAATTATGAATAAATCGTGGATTCCTCGAAAGGAGCCAAACATAATGTCATACATTTATTCTTATATTTAAGATAAGTCACTCCAAACGTGCTCTAAATATAATATATATAAGCGATGTTAAAATAGAGAATAATAGAATCGGAGATTGGTGTTTTAAGTTAAAATTGTAAATGCAGATTTTTACAAGGCTAACATTATCAAGGAGAAAAGAGGAATTTGCATCGATGAATTTTGAACATGCATTTTCAGTCTAACAAAAAACTAAGCATCATTCTCAATAAATTTTAAATTAATTATGTTAATAATTTTTAAGTCACTGGTGCATAGCTAAATCAATCAAATCCAAATGAGATCGTTAATTTTGATGTACCCATCCTTCTTCCAAAACTAAGGTGACGAACAACAGAACACAAAGGAAAATGAGACTAAGAGGAGTTGAAAGCCAACCCTGATTCATGATTGTCCTTGATCTCCTTCCTTGCCTGCTGACTCTCCATTGGTCGCCAAGCCACGAATTTTCACATCGTAGAACACTTCTTCAACTCTTCTAAGATCATACTTCATTCCTGTCCCGAGAAAATTTATCACTTCATGAAGTTAAATGACGCAGAATAAATTGCAGTTGAAAGAGAGACTGGCTCAAAATCAATGTAGCTATATAGCCATCATGAAAATCAAACAAATAGAAAGATAATGCCAAGAAGAATAAAGCCATCCTTCTGCACATCCGCAAGGACCTTAACCATCATAGATTGCACAAGCAGCACCAGATGATTTAACTTACCATCAAATTTCTTGCGCAAAAAATCATTCCGAAGATTAAGCATGCGAAATGCTGCATGTAGATCTGTCATGAATTTCATAACTTTTTTTGGACATTCATAATCCCCAGCAGTCACTTGGTTAACCACATACCTTGGCTGCAAAAGCATGTACCAGTTACTCATTTTCCGCCCGTTACAGAGGACAAATATCTCACTAACTGACAATAGTAAAATCAGTTTTATTCAGCAATAACTATTTTCTTTTCTTCACTATTTTGGTTATATAAAGTCTAAAAACGACGAGCATTATAGTCGAATTGTGTTTGTGAGTGTTTAAAGGCATCATAGTTGTTTATAGAGCATTCATTTTGGAGGGGAAGGAAAAGGAAGAAAATAATTAGTAAGAAGGATGATGGAGGGCGAACGTGATTACCAAAGAATCTCATGTTCTCTTTCTCCAGAACCTTGGGAAATAAAAATGATATTTTGATAGTGTACTTACCAATTCATTTGACATAAAACAAATTCCTGTATAAGAAAAAACTCTGGATCAATACAATGTGAAAAATATCCGAGTTGAAGAAAAATGATAACAAAGTGAGATAAGTATAATACTCTTGGACAACAATAAATATAAGAAAATAAGAAGAGGATCAAACGGCTTACAAACATTCAAGGAAGTCGATTGGTCTTTCAGTCACAAACATTATAAAGCAAGTTCACAGTTTTCGCTAAAGAAAAGTTCACAACATGCCAGTGCTTTCTAAATAACAAATTATTTTATCATAATTTTAGGCGGTTTTAAGCTGTACAAATAAAGGGGTCATTCAATCAAAAAAGATGACAGTTCAGGAGTTGTACGTATTGATAATTTGTGATGAAAAGATTATAGCAAAGCATCTAGAGCAGAGAAACCAATCAACACCCTGAACTCATGGTCGAAACTTGAAACCAAATTCAGCCAAAGCTTGGACACTTACCTATAAGATAGTCTTCGACATCAAGTCCAAACTCGGTGGGATTCACTGTGTCATAGACCAAGAAACAATACTAAGATATTATCACATTCTCAGAAAACTTAAACTATTCTAAATCAGTTGGGATTAAAAGGAAAAAGGAAACTACTATCAGGTTACCAAAAGGCCTAAAACTTGGAGTACTGCAATGATAGTCCTTCAAAAATGTGTGTTACTTAGCCAATTCATATATAGACAAACAAATGGGTTTCAAAAAACAAAAGGAAGGTAAAAGCAAAATTCATATCTTGCTAGACAATTTAGCTCCAGCTAGCAGAGATAGATAATAAACCGACACTGCAGCTCATTAGAAGTTATGCAAGTCCTTTTGCTAATTAAAGTACAGACGATCATGGGGGTTGCTAATTAAAATGAAGCTGTTGCTTTGCAAGGCAATTTAGCAACTAGATCCAAATAAGACATGATAATGGAGTTCAGAACCATAAAAAAGTCCAGATGAAATGTTATTTGCAAAGCAACTTAACACCAAAATTCACATCTTGACATCTTGTAGCAGGTAACTTCACAATATATATTCTGATGATTAGAAACTTCGTGGAAAATGCATAATCCAAAACTTTTCCATGAAATCCCTTATTTTTAAGGGATGATAAGATGAATAAATGAAGAGAGATGATACTATTTACAAAGCAAGCTCGACATTTCCAACATCAAATGAGAAAAGGCAATCATCATAAGTCAACGTAGAGCTTTTATTTCATATTTGAGCTTGAGATCTCATGTTTTCAAAGTGCTTTATCCATTCAGCTAGATTCCATGCTTCACAACCGTGAAAAAAACCATAAAACTATGCAATAACATGCACCTCCTACTCGAAAGAACATATTCTAGGCAAATTACATCTTTCAACTGAATTCGCAACATTGAGAAACAAAATTATTTAATCCATGAAAATAGTTGTTTTTTATTGAGCGAGCTAGAAAAAATTTAACCCTATTTTGAGTGGCATTTAAACATACATCCAAGTTTTGCCTCAGCTTCAGCGTGCAGTAGAAGAGTCCCAGTTTCTAACCAATGTATGAAGGAGAGCAATGACACTACGGTCTGAGTCTCACTCCGCCAATCACCGTGATACCTAATGATAAAAAAAAATTCTTAAACCATAACAAAGATTTGATACCACTTAAAAAGTCCACAAACAAAAAATTGAACAGATTTTTTTTTTTCCTCAAACCTGTAATACTGCTCAGGACATTCACGAATAATTTCTGCAAGCTTATTATATAATTCCCTCAGACCACCAATTTGTTGCTTCGCCTTCTCAATAACATCTAATCAAAATTATAACAATGACAATGAAATCAACGTCAACAAGAATCGCAATTATAATAATAATGATAAAATAATATTTTTCTATTATTTTTAACCGATGCACTAGCACAATCTAAATTGAGCACATTTTATAGTAATCAACAAATTAGAGTTCATCCATTGATTACAAAGCCCCAGTGAGATGGAGAAAGAACCAATATACTATTATAATAATGATAACAGTGATGGCGGGTTATTACAAACACATACCTGAAAACCCACTATCCATTCAACAAAACTACGCCTTATCATAAAAAAAATGTTGATATTATTTAAGCTTATCACCAATGTTGTCTTCTTTTCTCTCTTTTTTTAAAGTTATTTATCGTACACTAATGTTTCTTTTGAAGAGAAAAGAAAGTAACGGTAAATTCAGCAGAAAAGAAGAAGTACAAGAGTAAAATTACAACGCCCCATTTGGACTCTATCTTTGACCTATCTTATTTTAATAAAACAAACTAAATAATGTGTTTCGAGACACTATAACCATCCAACAATCATAATCAGTTTTAAGTTTAAAACAAAATTAGATACATCCATCAAAATTAAAGCTATGAAACAGCAATCAGATTGAAATAAAATAAAACTTGAACTTTGACATTCATATTGGAAAACCGAAAGTTCAAATTTAAGTAGATGACAGGAATGTACCAGATATAGAGCGGGAGTGGTGGATGAGGAGAAGGCTAGAGTGCATGAGCCTTGTGGTGGACTCAATTTCCATAGCAACGGCCCGAATGCGTTCGCGTAACTTGCCAGAATCTTCCAGCTGGCCCCGCAACTCCTCGAACTGCTTCTCCAGTTTTTCAACCGTCGGTGAATGTGGCATGTGCATTTCACCCTCCCCGTCCGCCATTGAAGTGGAAGAAGTATAGGTAGAGTGATAACAAACTGGCAAAATGGCTACATATTTCAGAAGAAAAGATGGGTTATGATGATAGCTACGGTAACCATAATAAAGAGAGACAACAATCAATATTTTTTTTTTCTTTTTTATAGGTAATCGTGCAATTTCATAAATCAAAACCAGAAATAATACACAAGGAGAGCATTATCAATTTAAACAAGATAGAAACGACAAGAAATTAGGCAGCCCTTCTATTGGACTGACAGTTACAGCCTT